>PVIH01015955.1:0-47450 GCA_004025045.1 Sigmodon hispidus
AAAAAGGAATGTCACACCACCCAAGAGGGCGGTCCTGTGATGCAGACATCTCCACTTCAAAAGAGCCATTTTAACCTTCCCCTGAGCAAACTAGTGGGATGGCTCAAAGGTTAAAGACACTGACTGTTCTTCCTAAAGCACCGAAGTTTGATTCCCAGCATCCACATGGCAGCTAACAACTGTCTATAGTCCCAATGTTTTACATACTTACACAGTTATACGGACAAACAAAACCTGTGTTTTCTTTAAACATTAACAAAGTTTGGATATTGTTAGTTGTTACAGCCATGCCCCCACCTGCAGAGGCTCTGGCCCTGCCTGCAGAGGCCCTCTGAGTGGGAGACATTCTTTTTCTCCTTCTCTGCTCTCTACTCCCACTCTCATTTTTAAGGATAATTATTTATTATACATTATACAGAAGAGGACACCAGATGACATCATAGATGGTTGTGAGCCACCACGTGGTTGCTGCGAATTGAACTCAGAACCTTTAGAAGAACAATCAGTGTGCCTCCCTCTCTCTTTCTTTCTCTTTACCCTCCCTCACCCATTTCTTTAATAAATCTAACATGGCTCCTTGACAACATGCTAGAGAGTTCTTCAACATGCAAAATATTAACAAGACCTGCATCAAAAATTTTGACCTTCTTAGTTATGTATTTATGTCTATACACTGTGTACTTTGGTGAACAAAGAGTTAACAGATCTTTCAAGAAACCATGATAATTGAGATTAAAATTTAATTGAAAATGAAAAAATTAAGTACACTTTATTATTATATTGACTATAATTCTCAGCAATGGCAGAGATAAATTAAAAATTTCTTTCCTTGGGATCTTCTCAAAACAAGAAAAGAAGGATAATAGAATGTCTTTGATATGAATATTAATTGCTTCTTTCTGAATTTGTTTCAGGGAACGCTAAAGGTTGAGTTTAAGGGCTCAAAAGTACAACATACAGTGTATAAGTACAACAAGCTTCTAGATCTTTCTAGATTGTTTCAGTTTCTTGCATACATGTAATTCGTGAAACAATTAACATCATCTATAAATGCTCTCATACAAAGTATTTTGAAAATAATATCTTACTACTAAAAGGTATGATAAATAGATGTATTAAAACTGACATTAAAATGAATAAGTGTATTTATTAATATAATTACTTTAGAACATAAGACACATATGTTTATTAAAGAATTTAAAAACAGAGGAGCCTGCGGGGACGCCCAGCAGTGGAGGCCACCAAGTGAGCACTCTTCAGGCGGTCCCTCCGGCTCTCGGCCATGGTCTGGCTGAGGAGGGAGCTGCCCATCGTTAAGTCTCCAACCCTTGGTACCTTTGGAGGCCTGTGCATTGGATTTCCTTGAGCTGAAGTTACAGCTGGTTGTGAGCTGCCTAGTATGGGTGCTAGGTCCTGAACATATCAAAAGCAAATTTATTGGAATAAAGTTTATAATTATTTCACTTTCGTTCCAGTTTCCTAGGACCTAGGTTGCAGGCTTGACTTTAAAGAGGAGATGGCACCGTTGATTTTGTGTGCTGTGCTTGTGCTGCTACCTGGAGCTGAGTGAAGAGTATGAGCAAGCTGGGAAGCAAGAACACTAGTCAGAGCCACAGTGAGGAGATCCTGAGAGTTTATTACATGACTCTTTGAGGATGAAGCTTGTATTGCCTTTTGAGACCACAAGATGAATACAGTGACATATGATGATGTGCATGTTGAATTTACTGTGGAAGAGTGGGCTTTGCTGAATCCTTCACAGAAAATTGTTTATAGAGATGTGATGGTAGAGACCTATAGGAACCTCACTGCTATAGGCTACAATTGGGAAGACCATAAAACTGAAGAACATTGTAAGAATTCTAGAAGATATGGAAGAAATGACAGAAACCATACTGTAGGTAAACTCTCTGAAAATACTCATTGTGTTAAAACCTTTGCATATCATAATCTACTTCAAATACATAAAAGAAGACATATTAGACAGAAAGCCTATGAATATAATCAGTGGGGTAAAGCCTTATCCCAATATGTTTGCCTAATACAGAAAAGAAGACAAACTGGAGAGAAACCTGATGAATGTAATCAATGTGGTAGAGCCTTTGCATATTATAGTTGTCTCCAAAGACATAAAAGATCTCATATTGGAGAGAAAGTTTACAAATGTCATCAGTGTGGTAAAATCTTTTTACAACATGGTTGTCTTCTAACTCATAAAATAAGACATAATGGAGAGAAACCCTGTGAATGTAATCATTGTGGTAAAACCTTTACATATTACAGTTGTCTCCAAAGACATAAAAGAAGTCATACTGAAGCGAAACCCTATCAATGTAATCAGTGTGGTAGAGCCTTTGCATACTACATTTGTCTCAAAAGATATAAAAGAACTTATACTGGAGAGAAACCTTATGAATATAATCAGTGTGGTAAAGCCTTTTCACAAATTGGTAATCTTCTAACTCATAAAAGATGACATATAGGAGAGAAACCCTATGAATGTAATCTGTGTGGTAGAGCCTTTACAACTGGAAGTAATCTCAAAAGACATAAAGGGATATATACTAGATATAATGGAGGAAAACCCTATGAATGTAATCAGTGTGGTAAACTTTTTTCACAACATGGTCGTCTTCTAACTCATAAAATGCAACATACAATAGAGAAACCCTATGAATATAATCAATGTGGTAAAGTTTTTTACAACATGGTCATGTTCTGACTCATAAAATACAGCATACAAGAGAGAAACCCAATGAATGTAATCAATGTGGTAAAGCATTTGCATGTTCTGATCATCTTGAAAGGCATAATAGAGCTCATACTGGAGAGAAACCCTATGAATGTAATCTGTGTGGTAAAGCCTTTGCATATTCAAATAATCTTAAAATTCATAAAAGAAGACATACAGGAGAGAAGCCCTATTAATGTAATCAATGTGGTAAAGCCTTTCCAGATAGCACTCATCTTCAAGGACATAAAAGAACTCATACTGGAGAAAGACTTTATGAATGTTCTCAGTGTGGTAAATTCTTTGCATGCATTAGTAGTCTTAAAAATCATAAGAAAAAAATCGTGCTTGGGAGAAATAGTATAATATCACCAACTGAGAAGGCTTGATTCCTCTGAATTCCAAGCTTACATGCTAGCTTTTTGTTATACTTCATGATATAGAAAAACTCTGTATGCCTTTAAGCTCAATACCTGTGTTATAAGAATGAATGCCTAGAAGAGAAAAGCAGTCATTCAGGAAAACTTATTTGCTTGAAGATTTGTTTTAATTTTAATTATGTAATGTCAGTATGTGCTTGGGTATATGCATGAGCATTCTGGTTAAGATTAGACCATTGGATCTTCTTGTAGCATGAATTACAAGGAATTGCCAAAAGCTGACTTTGGTCTTAGGAATGAACTTGACTTAATCATGTCCCTTGCCCTTTATATAGCTTAAAGCCTTTGTATATCATCTTAATATCAGGAAGTAGGGAAGATTCATACAAGAGAAAAAGTCTGTTAATGTAAATGCTTTTACAAAAAACTTAGACATCACAGTTTTCTTCAGGTTCAAGGAAATACAGCATTTCTTTTTTATTAACACCTTAAAGCAAATTACCAGTTTTACTCAAGAGTGCTGGTGAAGAATACTGCATTGTGGTTTCTATTTTGCAACTTTTGATATAGATATTAAAGTATGATTTATTTATCCTAGATTATCTAATCCGGATAAATCTATTTAATCAAGTTCAATTTGTACTTGTGGTCCTGATATTCCTTCTGTAGCTTCGGTTCATCTTTAATTGTACTTTCACTTAGACATTTTTTAGCTTCAATCTATAGAATGGTGTTCCCATCATCTAAGTTGTTTATAATTTATTTAAACATCAGCCAACATGTGATCATACTTTTTATGTAAGGGTGTCTGAAAAGTGGTAGGTTTTGACTTGGGTTTGTTTTTCATATTTTCACAAATTCCCTTAGAATGTTTGTTACTCAGTCTTGATTGGATGTCAGTAATTAGTCTGGGATCCATCTGAATGTATGATCCTCATCTGTGAGCTTCTTGAGTATAAATGTAGATGATGTACCTCTAATGCTTACTGTTTTGTTAACATGTTTTTAATTTTATGTTTAAATACTTAAAGAGGATATAAGAAACATTAATTATCTCATGTGTGTATTTCAAGCAGCAACTTTATCTCTGAAAGAGTTGTAGTAACGTAGGATAGCCAGCAGTCAAGTGTATATTTCCCAATATTATTTGATGTACAAAGGATATGTATATCATTTGTAGTTCAGTGCATCCTTATATCTCCATCAATTATCCATTTGACCCTTCATCCTAAAGTAGTGCTTTCTAAAAAATTTGTAAAGAGATACCAGATAATATAATGGAAATGAGAATTATTGATTTTCTTAATTTCTGTGTATATTTGTGTGCGTGTGCAATTTAGGGTTAGGATAATCAACCTGACTAATTGTCAAATAAGATTAACTTGAGAATTACATCAGTAAAATATGATCTTTTCAGATTGTAAATATTTTCATTAAAGCAGAGAGTAAAACAGGACAAATTGAATAATAAATTCTATTTGCAAATTAAAATGAAAAAAAAAGAATTTAAAAATGAAGCTTAAGCATTTAGTATCAACATTTCCCATGTTATGTTAACTTATTAAGTATTTTATTCCATTCTTTTTAATTGGATGTTGTATTAGTAAAGTAAAATATTATTCATTGCTTAAATAATTAATAGAAAGCTGATTATGTACCCATATAATAATATTTTTGCCCCTTCCTCTGCTCTTAACTTCTAGTGTATTTTTATACTAATATAGGCTTTTTAATTTATAATCTGTGATTCATGAATAAAAGAAAAAATACTCAGTGGTTTAGAATATGTCACAAATTTTCATTTTTTACTCTTAAATTTACCAAAAAATTTAATTGATTGGAATATTGTACTTTTTTATTTATTAAAGTCCTTTTTTCCATATATCTCCCTGCTACTTTTTTCCTGTTACCAATCCCACCCAGTATACCTTCAGCCTCCCCCTCTACTCCATCCCTACTTCCTCCTGCACAAGGGCAGAAAGTCACAAGGTGGGTAAGCTCAGCATGGTGTGTCCACTTCAGGCAGGTCCAATTCCCTCAACCTTATATTAAGGTTGGGTTAGGCACTCCTCTGTAGGGAAAGAGCTCCAAGGTGCCAACCCATTAACAAAAACACAGTCTGATCCCACCACTTGAGACTACACAAACTGTTCATGCTAACCGACATATGCCTACCCTTGGAGGGCCTAGCTCAGTGTCCTACAGTTCCCCAGAGAAAGTTCTTGATTCAGTGTGTTCTTCAGAGCTCCAGGCCTTCATCTCTGTGGGACTCCTCCTCATACTCCCTATTTCCTTGCTCAAACAATTTTCCCTTACACTCCAGCTTTAAAAAAAGCTCAATCCATTGCTGACCCATGGATCTCTGCCTCTATCTCCAATCATTGTTGGGTGTAGTTTACTTAAAGAAGGAAATGCCTACAAAGAAACAAGAGGCTAACAGAAAAACAAATAGATATAGCCCCCCAAAATGTCTGCTTCCCTCATAATTAAGCCCAAAATCATGCATAAAAAGGAAAAAGTTTAAGAGATGCAAAAGAAAAGAGCTAATTTACCTACAAAGGCAGACCCATCAGAATAACTCCCGAGTAGTCAACAGAAACAATGAAAACAAGAAGGGCTTTCTCAGAATTTGTACAAATACTAAAAGAACATGGCTGTCAACATAGACTACTATAAGCAGCAAAATTATCAGTCACCATAGAAGAAGTAAACAAGATATTTTATGACAAAGTCAGACTGAAACAATACCTATCTACCAATCAGGCCCACCAGAAAACATTAGAGGGAAAACTACAAACTAAGGATCTTGGATATACCCATGAAACCACAAACATTCTATAATCCCACAGAAGTAAAGCCCACAGAAAGAAAATACATACAAACTACCACCAAAAATTGTAGGAAATATCAATCAGTGGTCACTAATATCCCTTAATATCAGTGGACTCAATCCACCTATAAAAAGGCACAAAGACACAAGATGGATACAAAAACAGAAGCCATCCTTCTGTTGCATACAAGAAACACACCTCAATCACAAAGACAGACACAGGCTCAGAGTAAAGGTTTGGGAAACGATTTTCCAATCATACAGCCCTAAGAAAAAATCTTGGGTTGCCATCCTAATATCTAACAAAGTAGACTTTAAAATAAAATTAATTAAAAGGAACCAAGATGCAAATTACATACACATCACAGAAAAAATTGGTCAAGAGGAACTTTCAATCCTGAATAGTTATGCCCCTAATATAAGACAGCTATCTATGTAAAAGAAACACTGCTAAAGCTCAAATACATCAGTTCTCAAACCCTAGTAGTGGGACACTTCAATACACCACTTTTGCACCTAGAAAGGTCAACCAGACACAGACAACACAGAGAAATAAGGAATAAACAAAGGTTATGATTCAAAAGGATTTAATAGATATTTTCAGAAGATTTCACCCAAATGAAAAGGAATATACATATTTCTGAGCACTTCATGGAACTTTCTCAAAAACTGACCACATAATTGGTCATAAAGCATATATCAATAGATGCAAAAACTGGAAATAATACCTTGTATCATATTGGACCACCAGGGCCTAAAGTTAGAGTTCAACAATATCAAAAATCTAAGAAAGCCTACCAACTCATGGAAACTAAACATCACTCAGCTGAACCACCTCTGAATTAATGAAGAAATTAAGAAAGAAATCAAAATCTTCCTAGAATTTAATGAAAATGAATCTACAATGTACCCAAACTTGTGAGATACAATGAAAGCAGTCTTAAGAGGAAAATTCATAGCACTACATGCCTATATGAAAAGCCTAGAGAAATTCCACATTAGAGAACTAACAGCAAAGCAGAAAGCCTTAGGACAATTAGAAACAAACTCAACTAGAAGGACTATACAGCAGGAAATAATCAAACATAGAGCTAAAATTAATACAATTGAAACAAAAAGAACAATACAAAGAATCAATGAATCAAAGAGTTGGTTCTTTGAGAAAGTCAAGAAGATAGATAAACCCTTATCCAAACTAACTAAAAAGCAGAGAGAGAGTATCTAAATCAAAAAATCAGAAATGAAAAGGGGGACATAAAAACAGACCCCCAGGATATCCAGAGAATTTTCAGGTCATACTTTGAAATTCTACATTCCACAAAAATGGAAAACCTAGAAGAAATGGACAGCTGTTTAGACAGGTAAAATTTAGCAAAATTAAATGAAGACCAGATTAATTACATAAATAGACCTATAACCCTAAAAGAAATTGAAGCTGTCATTAAAAGCTTCCCAAGTAAAAAAGCCCAGGTCCAGATGGCTTCAGATCAGAATTCTAACAGACATTCAAAGAAGAATTACTAAATTTACCCCTCAAATTATTTCACACAGTAGAAACTGAAGGAAAATTGATATTGAAGGAATATTGCCAAATTCCTTTTATGAGGCCAAAATTACCCTAATACGCAAGCCACTCAAAGACAAAACTAAGAAGGAGAATTACAGACCAGTTTCTGTCATGAATATTTATGCTAAAATTTTTAACAAAATTTTGGCAAACTGTATACAACAATATATAAAAAATATCCTTCACCATGATCAAGTACGCTTTATCCCAGAAATGCAGGGATGGGTCAACATATGAAAAACCATAAACGTTATCCATCATTTACACAAACTGAAGGAAAAAAAACCACATGATCATATCCTTAGACACTGAAAAAGCCTTTGACAATATCCAACACTCCTTTATGATAAAAACCCTGGAGAGATCAGGAATACAGGGAAAATATCCAAGTATAATAGAGGCGATTTACCAGAAGCCAACAGCAAATATAAAACTTAATGGAGAAAAATTCAAAGCAATCACACTAAAATCAGGAACTAGTTAAGGATGTCCTATCTCCTCTTATCTATACAATATAGTTCTCTAATTTTAGCTAAAGCAATAAGACAACAAAAGGAGATTAAGGGGATACAAATTGGAAAAGAAGAAGTGAAACTATATTTATAGATGACATGATTGTATACATAAATGACACATAAAATTCCACCTGGAAACTTCTGCAGTTGATAAACACCTTCAACAATGTAGCAGGATACAAGATTAACTCAAAGAAATTAGTAGCCCTTCTATACACTAAAGTTTAAAGGGCTGAAATTAAAATAAGTGAAACATCACCCTTTATAATAGCTGCAAATAGCATTAAATACCTTGGAGTAACTATAACCAAAGAAGTAGCAGATCTACTTGAAAAAATTTTAAATCACTGAAGACAGAAATTGAAGAGGGTAATAGAAAATGGAAAGACCTCCCATTTCCTGGATAGGTAGGATCTACAGAGTAAAAATAACAATTCTACCAAAAGCAATCTACAGATTCAGTGCAGTGACCATCAAAATCCCAACACAATATTTTTCTTACCTTGAAAGAACAATACTCAACTTCATTTGGAATAATAGAAAATCCAGGATTGTCAAAACAATTTTTCTCAACAAAAGAACCTCAGGAGGCATCACCATCTCTAACTTCAAGTTATACTATAGAGCTACAGTAATAAAAACAGCCTGGGACTGGCATAAAAACAGACTTGTGATCAATGGAATCCAATTGAGGTTCCAGGCATTAAACCAAAAAAACATATGAACTCCTGGTCTTTGACAAAGAGGCCCAAAATATTGAATGGAAAAAAGATATTATCTTTACCTAATGATGTTTGCAAAAATGGATGGTAGAATGTACAAAATGAAAATAGATCCAAGTTTGTCACTCTGCACAAAACTCAAATCCAAGTGGGTTAAAGACCTCAATATAACCCCAGCCATACTGAACTTGATAGAAAAGAAAGTGAGAAATACCCTTCAATGCATTGGCACAGGTGACAACTTCCTAAATATAACACCAACACCACAGACACTAGAAACAACAATCAATAAGTGAGACCTCCTGAAACTGAGAAGCTTCTGTAAAGCCAAGGACACAGTAAATAAGACAAAACAACAGCCTACAGAATGGGGAACGATTTTCACTAACCCTACAAGTGATAGAGGACTGATCTCTAAAATGTATAGAGAACTCAAGAAACTAGAGCCCAGAATCTTGACTAACACAATTGGAAAATGGGGTTCAGAACTAAAAAGAAAATTCTCAGCAGAAAAATTATGAATGGCTGAAAGGCACGTGAAAAAATGTTCAACATCTTTAGACATCAGAGAATGCAAATAAAAACAACTTTGAGATACCACATGATACCTGTCAGAATGGCTAAGATTAAAGACACAGATGACAGCCTATGCTGGAGAGGTTGTGGAGCAATGGGAACACTCCTCCATTTTTTGTGGGAGCGTAAGCTGTTTAAGCCACTCTGGAATGCAGTATGGTGGTTTCTCGAAAAACTAGGACTCAATCTCCCCATGGATGCAGCAATACCATTTCTGTAGGTATACCCTAAAGACTCACACTTGCACTCCAAAGGCAATGGCTCAACTATGTTCATAGCAGCGTTATTCTTAATAGCAAGAACCTGGAAACAAACTAGATGCTTCTCAACTGAAGAATGGATTAATAAACTGTGGTACATCTTCACAATGAAGTACTTACTCAGCAGAAAGAAAAAACGATGTCCTGGAATTTGCAGGCAAATGGATGGATTTGAACAATATCCTCCTGAGCGAGGTATCACAAACCCAGAGGGCTATGTAGGGGATGTGCTCACTCATTAGCAGACTCTAAACAAAAAAGCCAAAAGCAAAGCATGTCCAAGCTTCAGACCACAATTGCTGAACAGCTTGGGATCTTAAACACCTTGGACTGGCACCTTGTATCTCACTCCCTCCAGAGGAACACCTGACCCAGTGTTGATGTTGGGCTGAGGGCCAAACTGGGACCTTTGAATATGAATAATGTTTGTGTAATGTGGAAAATTTATGGGAGTTTGAATAAGAAAGCAGTTGAATGCTTTAAATTCTGCTTAATGGGACATACTAATAGAAACATGGAAGACAGTAGTACTGACTGTGATTTTAACTATGTAGGCCTGGCTCAAGAATTTTCATAGAAGACCGGCCTTGCAGTATTTTAGCAAAGAATGTGAGCAGTTTTTTTTTTTTTTTTGGTTTTGTCCAAAGAGTCTGCCTCAAGTTAAAGTGAAGAGTTTTGGATTAATTCTATTTGCAGAGAAGGTCTCAAAACAGCCTAGTATACACTCTGTTGTGTGGTTATTAGTGATCATTCTAATGAAGATTTGTAATGAAAAGGAACAATATGAGCCAGAAAAAATGCAAAATTTGAGGGGAAAATGAGCACCACAAAGTAAAGTGGAGCTAAATTCTGTATTCAAGAAAATAAACAGATTTTTTAAAAAAAGAAAAAAAGGGAGTGGTGACCTCAGCAAAGGAACTTACCCACTTAAGTGTCCAACTTGTAAAAACAAAATTAAAGCAAAATTTATAGACAGGTGTAGTGGTGCACAGCTTTAATTCCAGCCTGTGGAAGGCAGTGGCTGGCACATCTCTAAGGTTGAGTCCATCCTAATCTGCAGTACAAGTAACAGAATTGCCAAGCTTTGGTAGTAAATAAAACCATGGAAGACAAAAAGATGTTCAATATGAAATTGAATGAGAGGGTCATGCTTTAGCATTTAGACCTGACCCATGGAGATCTTGTCAATAAGGAGGCAACACTTTGACCCACTCAGTGTCCTGACAATGTAAAGTTCCCATTAAGGAAAAACCCACCAACCCCCCCCCTCTCTATCTATCTCTGTCTCTCCCCTCTCTCTCTGCTCAGGATTGCTCTGTGCACCCTTTCCATCTCCCTCTTCCCCTTTTGCTTTTCTTAATAAAAATCTTCATGTGAGTGTTCTTGCCTAGTGCTATTGATATTCCACTGTGACCCTTGGCCTCAATCAGCCAAGGCCACTACATGCCATTTTTCTAATACAACACCTTGTTCCAGCCCCAGCAAACAACAACACTTGGGAACTTTGAACATGTGGTTCTGGATTTAAAGTCAAGGATATAAGTAAGAGGTCTCCCTCCATATCTCAGGAAACCTGCTGAAGCCAGCCATGTGTCAGATGAGTCCCTAAATACAAAGCTTATTCAGGTAAATGCATGAAGCTGTAAAGATGAAATCTGGATTGTCTTGCAGAACACAAAATGTTTGAGATGCCAGAGCCATGTAATACATCTCAAGTAAAGCTTCTAAAAGAAAGTGAAAACAGCCCAAGAAAAAGAAGCATGTTCTAGTTAATGAAGCTTAAATTAGTTGGAAGTCTAGAGAGATTTTAATAAAAAACATGGAGATACAGAGTTTGAAGTTGCCCAGCTATTTTTCAGTCTTGCTTTGGTATAGTATTGCAAGGCTATGTTCCATTCCCTGTGTTTTAGAATGATAATGTATGCACTGTGCCACTGAGTATTAGAAGTTGCTGTGGGATGATATTTTTGTACATTGTGAAAAGTGTTGCTACCCTTGGTTAATGAAGAAGCTGTTTGGCCTATAGCAAGACAGAATATAGTCTGATGGAAAATCCAAGGAGAAAAAAGGTAGGGTCAGGAGAGATATCATTCAGCTACCCAAGGAGCAAGCTGTGAAAGGACAGCTAATGCAATGAAGTCACATATATTAGTAAGAATGTGTTTAATGGTAAGAGACACAGGTTACATAGTTTGTAATTAATCTTAAGCCTCTGAGTTATTATTTTATAAGTGGTTGCAGAACTGTGGATGAGAGAGATTCATCCAGACCACAGGACCAGGTGGGTTTGAGCCACTCCTGTCTATAGAAAGTATGCAATTTATTTTTTAATTTGGATTTTAAACGATATTACAGTTAAAAATTACATGAATCTCTGAAGAAACTTTGAATTTTAGGCTTTAAATTATTATTGACAATATGATAGACGGGAATTTTTCAAATTCAACTAAATGCATTTTCTTTTTTAATATTTTTTTATTATTTGGTGATTTTACATCATGCACCTCATTAAACTCAGTTATCAGTCCTCTCAGTTTCCTACCCACTCTTATGACCTTCCAACTTACATAAAAAAGCCCATTCATGCTGCTCATTTACTTACTGGAGCATAATTAAACTCTCTGTGGGCAGACCCTTAAAAAAACACCTCCTTCCTCACCCATACCCTGCCAGAGGCCATCTGCAGAAGTTAAGCACTGTGTCATTTAACTGCATTCTAGCCTTGAGTTCTTGTGTAAAATGACTTTTTTAAGTCCACTAATGAGTGAGTACATACTCTGCATATCTTTTTTGGTTTGTGATGCATTGCTCAGGAGGATATTCTCCAGTTCCATCCATTTGTCTGCAAATTTTAGGATATCATTTTTTTCTTACTGCTGAGTAGTACTCAATTATGTAGATGTACCACAGTTTGTTAATCCATTCTTCTGTTGAGGGGCATATAGGTTGTTTCCAGGTTCTTGCTATTAAGAATAATGCTGCTATGTACACAGTGGAGCTAATGCTTTTGGGGTGCAAATGTGCATCTTCAGGGTATAAGCCCAATAGTGGTATTGCTTGATGGTTGGGAAGATTGATTCCCAGTTTTCTAAGAAACCTCAATACTGCATTCCAGTGTGGCTGAGCAAGTTTACACTCTCACTAACAATGGGGGAATGTTCTCCTTGCTCTGCATCCTTTCCAACATAGGATGTCATCTGTTTTTGACATAATCTTTGAGGGACCAAGTAATGGTATGTGATAATCTGAATATAATTGGCCCCTATAATCTTATAGAAAGTGACCCTATTAGAAGATGTTGCATTTTTGCAATAGGTATGGCATTGTTAGGGGAAGCCTGTCACTCTAAGGGTGGGTTTGAAGTCTCATATATGCTCAAGCAACACACAGTATTCCAGTTTATTTTTTGTTGCCTGCATATCAAGATGTATGCCCTACTTCTTCTCCAGCACCATGTCTGCCTTCACTGTACCATTTCCCACAAAGATGATAATCAACTAAACCTCTTAACTATAAGCCATCCAATTAAATGATATCATTTTTAAGACTTTCTCTGATCATGGTGTCTTTTCATAGTAAAAGAAACTTTAACTAAGACAAACCCTAAGAAAATTTTAGCTTTAGAAATTTACTATTAAGTATAATTTTAAAATCTGACCTTGAATCTGAGAATAAAATCAGTTGTGTATAATTTTTAAGAATATCCATGAACTATAATTATTAAAAACTATGACTATATGTAGTTGCATAAATTCCGATTGTATGAAAGAGACTCTGAGCCAAATATCATTGGGGGAAGGCTAAAATATCAGAGAGAGGAAGCACCACAGTCAATTCTGACCCAGCCATCTTGCAACTTCCTCAGTCTCGCTCCTTTTCACTTCTACCTGTAGCTTCTGCCAGTGGTTTATGCCTCTGCTAGGTTCCTAAGAGGCCTTATATACTTTTCTTGTCAGCTGTATCCCCTCCAGTTTAGGATTAAAGGTGTGTTCTACTCTATTTCATGTCTTGTCTTGAACTCACAGAAACAGAGGAAATTCTATCTCTGGAATTATGGGATTAAAGGTGGAGGTCATCACTCCAGGCTTTTCCTGTGCTGGGATTAAAGGTGTGTGCTATTGAATCTCAGCTGTTTGTCCTTGTACTCTAGGATCAAGAAATTCCTGAGCTGTCTGCTTAGAATTTGACTGTGTACTATCTCCACAATATTCATATTTTATTAAATATGTAATACTACTACAATGATGTCATGTTTTGCATAAAGTTATGTATAAATCTTTATATATACATAATTATAAATAATGACATTTATGGTTCTTAAAGAGTATAAAATAATAAGCATTTTTAAACTTGCATAATATAATATATACAAATATTTCTCTCTCAAAGGGAATAACTATTGACATATATGTCACTATATTTAGAACTTCCCTGAGAATTTGCAAAAAAGTTATTTGTATTTTGATATGTACCTTAAAATTTACAAACTTTCATTTGTATCAAATATTTATTTGAATCAAATATTTTATAATATAAATTTTATTTCTATTGTGTCATGGACTTATAAAAATAAATAAATTAAATATCTAAGAAAATGGGCTGTTTATGATAAACAAAGGAAAAATTATGATTTGTCTAATTATGAAGATTTCTCTTTTTTTGATTTTCAAATGTTTCATTTCACCTGAAAATTTCTTTTTTATTTTTATAGATATTATCAACTTACTTTACATCTACAAAACTATAAGTTTATGAAATTGTGATTGATTTCTAACATCTAATGAAGTTATACACACATTAAGAGCTTCAAAGAAAAATGGACATATTCTTCAGAAAGCCAACTGAACTAAAATTTGTTTAATCTAACTACATCCCGAATGGAGAAGTGGTTTCCTTTAGAATAAAATCTATATTATGGAACATAATTTACAGTATCAAAAATTTCAGATGTAATAACTAAAATTATATAATCTGAAATGATGTTTGTTGATGAAGGCACTTGTGTAGTTCAATGAAAGAAAAAAAAATGAATAAAGTAATGAAACAGAATTTGATAGCAGATATAAAAAAATCCTGGGACAGTAATTGGAAAATTGATTCCTTACCAGCACCCACTATAAAGAGAGTAAAATGTAACATGCATGAAATGAGATGCTACTTCACTTGTGATTTATAACTCGAAGAAAGTCTGTTTCAGTCCATTTACTTTTACTTTAATGATATCTCCCTTTTCTCCATTTTACTCATCGTGATCTTGAAGCCACAGACATGCTCTCCTTATTTTTCCTTTCACTCACTGCATGCTGAATCAGTCCACTTTAAGCATCAGGTTTAAATAAAATCTTAAAAAAGTTATTCTTGTTTCTAAAAGAAAAATGTTTATTTTTAATGATAAAAAGAATAAATTGTTATGTGTCACTGTCCTCCAAAGACAAGCAATGATTGCTAATATTTTATTATGTTTCTTTTTATATGTTTTGTGCATGAATATCTACTGAGTTAAGATCAAATCATTCACATAGTTTTATGTTTCTGTGGCTCCACTTGTAACTAAATTATAAACACGCCAATCTTATAGTTTTATAACATTCCACTCTATGTTGTACTATTCTATTTTCTGAATATATTCTTATTTGTTTGACAAGTTATTGATATTGACTCATTTATCATATAAAATAGCATTGCAATAATTGGAAAGAAATAATGAATATATACATGATTTCTTACTTAAAAATAATTGGTTAGAATAAAGATTGCTTAGCTTACTTTTTTCAAGATTTATTTGTTTATTTTATATATATGAATGCTGTATCTACATTATGAATTTATTACAGAAGAGGGCATAAGATCCCATTATAGATGGTTGTGAGCTGCAATGTCTTTTTTGAAAATGAAAATCAAGATCTCTAGAAGAACAGCCACAGTGAGTAACAAATGATGCTCATGTATGCAGTGAGTTCCTATCAAAGGAGAGGACAGCAATCACATCTGCCTAGCAACACCCCTGCAGAGAGTGAGAAATTTCATCTTTACTCTAAACTGTAAATGAATTCTTCCCTCTGGGGTGAGGCGAAGATAACCAGCATTAAGCAGATATGAAGGAAAACGTAAACTCTGAAGTGGCAAACTATCTCTACCTTTAAATAAATATTTGCTATTTAATTAGATCAGCAGCTTCTTTTGCTCATAAACCTGCATTAAGAACATATTATTATCTACCAAACTAGTACAGACTATATCAGGAATTTTTCTTACTGTTTCGTGTGATACTTCTCCACAAAGTTACCAACTTCTGAATATTCCTCAGAAACTAATTTGTGTTTAGGTTTTGTTTACTGAGACTGGTCATAGGCCACAATCACTTTTCCCATTTTATATCTTTTTTAGTATTATACTGATACTTAGCATTATAGAAATTTCCTGTATTTCAGCTCAGCTAGTTAGCATACTAATTTGGCAATGTCTTTGCTAATCTTGCTATAGAAATAATTTGAATCCCAGAAGTTGGAAAAGGAAGCTTCAGATCTTCATTCCACCCAACACAGGCTTTACAAACCTAAAATATCTAAGAACCAAGAAATATGTTTAAGTAACTTAGAAATGGATTATTTCCTTTCTTACATCACTTAGTGAATAGAAACATAAGATACATTGCAATTTAAAGCCCATTTTAAGAGGAAAAAATCATATTAATATGTGCCTCCCAATCTATCTGATTGGATATAACTTAAAGTTTTAAAATATTCTGAATTCTTATGTTATTTCCTGTTTGTTTACACTTTACATAATAATTCTAGGAATAACAAGACAAACTTTTAAAATAACCTTTACAAGTTCTGGAACACTTAAATCACTTTGTTGTAATTATAAGCTGTATGAGTTTATAGACCTTTTCTGCTCTGCTAATATTCTCTAGAATAAAGGGTGTTAGATTTCAGGGAATGTGCATGAACATAAACCTGCCAGTTTTGGTTCATCAAATGTGGAATTGAACTCAATACATCTTTTAGGCTGGTAATTGTAAAATATCTGAAAGAACTATGACTCCATAAAACAATAGGGCTATATTTTTACCCATGTGTATAAGGTTTTGCTTTTTCTCTATCTCTGATGAAGAATTTCATTTAACACATCACCAGGATTCACTCCTCTGTGAATACATATATCCTTTCATTTTCTTTCACTGTAGTTTTTTATCAAAATATGATCACTGAAGTAATTTCGAATTTTGGAGAATTTTTCAATAGGTGGCAATCCAGTAATAATAAAACAATGCCATTCGTGCACTTGCTAACATATTATATCAGATTGCATCTAAAGTGCTACTGATCTTTTCAAATTACCATACTATATCAAGCTAAATTTCACTGAATAACTTTCATATGAACTAGATTAGAAGAATAATAGTTACAGATTCAGAGTGCTTTAAGAAGCTCTCAAAAATGTCAATGTCTTTAAGTAGCAATAGTGTTCACCAAGTCAAATGACAGTGACATAAAGAAATATAGTAAAGAACTTCTATAGAGTATCTAACTTTCATTGATTTTAATGTATCTCCAAATTCAAAATTAGTGAAAGACATGCAAACAGAGTGTTCCGATAATATTAACTAGTTTTACCTACACAAAATTTAAGGAGTGTTCAATCTAAGTCATTACAAATATTTTAGTAGTTCAGCAAATTTGTTTGATATTTCTTTTTGTTTGTGTAGTTTTTGTTTCCCATTCATTATGGTACTGCCTGATGACAACATATAAATTATTTCTGAGTTTCACTTTCATCTTTTTCATTTTCTCAGTTGTATTCCAGGCTATGATTGCATCTATATTCATTTACCTAACATTGTCATATTGTCATTATAGTTGATGACTATAAAGTAGATGTTTTTGTTTATCCATTTAAGAGTTTTGTTGTGCTCATTAGAAAAGACATTATGGAAAATAAATAAATACTAATGCAAGCTGACAAATTTTTACCTCATTTTAATACTTGGTTTATTTTTATGAAGTCAATAAAGCAAAGTAAACAGATAGTATTCCAAAAAATAAACTATAGTGACCAAGTATAGTGAACACAATTGGTGTGATTTACTCAGTGATAGCAACATTATTTCCATATATACTTGAATCAGTTTCAAATAACCATTCTACTTTTAGTAGTGAAAAGCTTTTTTTCTATTTTCACTTTCTTTTCTTTTTCTTTTTTTCCCCTGTGTTGGTCTTCTTTATTGTTTTTTGAAAATCAATATTAAGCTTTATATAAAAAAGCAAAACATTCAGAACAGATTAAAAAACCATTCAGTAATAAAACTTCTCTTTTGTCTAAATTACATGAAACATAAAAAATAAAATCTGAAGCTTCTCAAGCCACATTAGACTCAACTACAGATAAAGGAACACACGGTAGGTCACAGCTAAAGCCCACAAATGTAATATGGCCACCACAAATTCCTTCTAAGAAACCCTTCTACACAAACTACAATATTTAAAAATAAGTTTATTTCACTATTAATTATAGAGTCTCAGAATCAAGGATCTTTTGGCAAATCTACATTATTTCTAAAAATAATTTCATAATAGATGGCTTTATAATAATGGAAAGTGCTCAAAAGAGTGTGTAACATATGCAAGACTTAATGTCAATGTCACACTCTAGAAAGGGGCCAGTCTCCATATTTTAAAACAACTCATTAACACAAGATCACACACTGTGAGGCAGCATTAATATCTTCTGAGATCAGTGTATTTTTTAATCTAGCAAACTTTCACTAAGTTCCACATCTTTAAAGTTCTCTGATATCCCAAACTCATCACAATAAGAAACAAATTTTCATCTTACAAAGCACAAGTGTACACACTTATTGTATAGACAAATAATATCAGTCTATAGAGAGTTCTAGGAGCCCTTGATCTAAATGGTGAGACTCTGTCTCAAAAAGAAAAAAAATAGTAAAAATTTATGGCTGTGGAAGATTTAACAAAAAAATGTAGAAAGTTAGAGACTGTGCTTGCATTATCTAACCCAGAGAATTAGGTATTAACCATTGAAATGAGAGTTGAAGAGCAGAATATTAGGATGAAGACCTTATGGAGGTTGGATTATGGTAAAGATATAGTGTATCTGTGATGATAAGGGTTCATGTTTCATGAGGAGACATAAAACTAACAATTCAATTCATATGTGCTTTTTAGTCTCTCTGAAATGACCTCTGTATGCTCACTAATTTGCTCTAAGCTCACTCAACAATCTAAATAATGGACCAAAAATCACATTAAAGTGGATTTTTTATTTATCGAATTAGTCTTAGTAAATTTATTTAAAATCACATGTATTTCATTATATAATCACAGAATGGTTTAGAATATTCTTGGGATAGCATATGGAATTCATCTTTGTCCCTATGAATGATGACTAATATCCTTATCTGTTAAATGTCTTATTAAGCAGAGAAAATAGGAAAACTCTTTTTATTCCTTAAAATAATTTTATTAAAAAAATATTACCTAAAATAAGACAGATTAATTATAATTTTGAATATTAACATGACTCACAATTTATAGTCTGTAATCCTGATAATTAGCTTCATACACTTTATGCTAAATATTGCTATGAGTCAGATTGAAACAGGCAGTCCCAAGGTCCCAATGTCCCAATATTGCTCAGTTCAGCCTCCACTCCTGGCAGATGCAGTTTTCTCCCCCAACATCAAGCCTGAATCAGATATTCCTCTAGGGGGAGTGGGATACAAGGTTTCAGATCCCAAACTGTTCAGTATTTGTGTTTTGCAGCTTGGACATGCTTTGCTTTTTGCTTTCTTGTTTAAAGTCCACTAATGAGTGAATATATCCCCTGTTTATCGTTCCAGGTTTGTGATACCTGGCTCAAAAGAATGTTCTCCAAATCCATCCATTTGCCTGCAAATTTTAGGATATCATTTTTGCTTAAGACTGAGTAGTACTCCATTGTGTAGATGTACCACAGTTTGTTAATCCATTTTCAGTGCAGGGGCATCTAGGTCGTTTCCAGGTTCTTGCTATTATGAATAATGCTGCTATGACCATAGTTGAGCTAATGCCTTTGGAGTGCGAATGTACATCTTTAGGGTATATACCCAGAAGTGATATTGCTGGATCCATGGGCAGATTGATTCCCAGTTTTCTGAGAAACTGCCATACTGCATTCCAGAGTGGCTGAACAAGCTTATACTCCCACCAAAAATGGAGGAGTGTAAAAAAAAAAAAAAAACAAATTAAGAAAAATTGTTATATTCTGATAAAAGGAGGAGAAATTCTAAGAAAGACAGAGAATGGATATTGGAAATGAAATTTAATGTGAGAGAGAGTTTAAGGGACTTGACAGGACTATTGATCAAGGAAGAGAAAGAATAACTCAATGATATCCATGAAGGCTTCCATGACTTTGGGAGAGAGCTCATGACCATGACAGTGTCATACTCCCAACTACCTCTGAGTGCGATTGAAAGAGAAGTATATAATGAAATAGGAGATAAATTACCCACAAATACATGGAAAACTGTGCAAATAAAAATAGAAAAATGCTAAAAAATATTTTCAATAAATTTGTCTCTCTTTCAGATATCTACTAAAAATGAGATGTGGACAATTTCAGATTGCTCCGTGGATAATTCTAAAAGGCTTAAATAGCCAGATAAAAATGTTCCAGCACAGTTGTGTGTATGGAAAAGCAGAAGAAGGAAAATAATAAGCACATTGCCACAGGGATGTGAGATGGAAATTTACAAAGTCGCCTATGGTGTCCTATGCTTCATATTTAGTTATATATTATTACCTGTCCCTTTACTAATTAAAGTATCATGAATTTACATTTTAAGGAATGATTAAATTGAACTGTGTGCTTTGTTGTAGGAGTAAGAGCCTCTTATGAGTAAGAAAATTTAGACTTATACAGTGACTTGAATTGGTTAATATTGAAAACCTTAAGGTCTCTTATTATAATTTAATAAAACACTGGCTAAAAAAATATGTCATAGCTTGGTGTAGAACTTGATGTTGATTCCACTTTTCTTCTTGTAGGGTTTTTTTTTCTGGCTTGAACTTCCCAAATTCTGAGTCTCAAGTGTTGTGCATTCACATGTGCAACTGTTTTGTTTTGTCTGGAAAGCACTGCTTTCTTAAAGTGATAAAACTCCAGTGGTCTTTTAATTTTTGTGTACCTCCCTCTATGAAGACACTTTAGAATTAAGTTGTGATGTAAATATTCTACTTAAGGCTGAGTACTCCACTACCTCTTTTCTGTGCCTTTACTAATTGTGGGTCTCTGTGTTAATATCTATCCATAGCAAGAATAAGCTTCTCTGATGAGAGTTAAGAAAAGAACTATCGAATGAATGCAGTGATAAGTCATCAGGATTCAAATCATGCCATTTTTTAATTAATAAGATTGTTTTAAGTTTGAGAATATTTTGATTTCTTAATACTTTTCTTGTTCTAGTCACTTGTTTCTGATATCCTCTGCTTACATCTTCTCTTTATGCCATGTAATTCTGAAAACAAAGTTAAACCCAATGCCTGGCTAAATATTGGATGTTTTTTCTCTTTAAATATTGTTAATGTCTTTTCTCTTTAATAGCTTCATACAAATTACTCTTAACACACACATTTATATATTCTTATACATATACTGTTACATAATAGAGATATGCTACTAAATATTGAACTGATATCTCAAATTCAAAATGTGTAAAACAAAAATAAAAGCTTTCAACAACAAATCAACAAACAAAAACTGGTCTCCCTTTGGTATCTAAATTATTTTTTATCACTCAGTTTTCATAATTGGGAATTTGAAGTTATTTTTATTAATTAATTTTTTTTCTCTAGAACCCATGTCTAACTTAATTATGATTGTTTTGTTTTTTAGCATGTATGGGTATTTTGTCTGCACATATGTCTGCATTATGCATATGCCTTAAAGAGGCAAAAATGAACGTAAGATCAACTAGAATTGACATTACACATTGTTCTGCCATAAGGGTCTCAGAAATTGAACCATAGCTCTCTGGAAAAGCAGTTAATGGTTTTGACTATTGACGTGTTACACTGATCCCTTCTTTAATTTATTTTAAATGGAATACTGAACAGATCATTTCACTTCTTTGCTATACACTGTTTTACATATATTTATAAATGTATAGTTGATTTGCTATACTCTAATTCTTATTTTCTTCTCATTATATTTTGTTCCATTTCCCTGTATTCCTATCAAATTATTTTTCTTAAAGTATCACGTTCATCTTGCCATGTTTGTTATTAAAGAAAATTGATGAATAATTTTAGATTCCTTGTTTTTTCTGTTTTTTACAAAATTGTAGTATTCTTCACAAAATTGAGTATTAAAGAAAAAAAATATTTGAATGAATGAAAATCTTAATTACTTAGACTGTAAGTAATTGTTTTGTCTGGGTTTTTGCATGCTTAACTATTCTTATTACCAGTAACTTTTTAAAGATTCTGTGCATCAAACATTATTAGAAATTGAAAATATATCTAAAGAGATTACTCTTCATTCCAGTCCTGTTTGGAATGCTCTCTAAGTATTTTGAAACTAGTAACTAGGAAAGCATTATCACCTCTCAGTCAGAGGACAGCCACATGGCCACTCCGTCATTAGCAAAGTGGAGATTTCAGAGCTTAACATTTGGCAACTGAATTTAGACAATTGTCTATTCCCATCCATTTATAAAAATGGCTTGTGCCTCTCCCAACACTGTTCTTTCTCTATTTTATGCTAACATAAGCCACTCTCAATGTGATAATATATTCTTGAATATAAGAATTTCAATGACAAGAAGGGTCCATTAGTGTTACATTCAGTAGAATTTAATTTGAATAAAAATAGTTATGTCATGTTAATGAGACTACTAAATTTTAATATCCTCTTTAATAAACAACACAAAACAAACAGAACATGTTATTCAGTCCCAAAGATTGTTGGGGATTAATGTAGTGAATTGACTGATAGGAAAATAAGGACTTATGTGCATTATTCAGAAGATTTCTTAAAATCTCTATAGAATATTGAGTATTTATAATACAGAATAAAGCATTTCAAATTACCTGAAAGAGTCAGATTGAATAAGAAAGGTCTATTTGTGATGCAAAGATTTTTAATATAGCAAGATTATCTATGAGGACAAAACAATCTGAGAGTAAATATGTGAGTGTTGTGTGTATGCTCTATTGAAAGAGACATTAATTTGTAGGTACTTGTATTACTTCCTAGTATTTTCCTTTATTATTAAGATATACTACACACTTGTTACAATGAATCTTTTCATAGTAAAATAATAATGTATAACAGCTATTGTGTCTTGTTTGAAGGCAAATAGATTTTATTTCTAATCTACTCATACCTTTACTACCTACAAGACGAAGGCACCAAATAAAAATTAATTTGAAGTGATATTTAAGCATGCAAACATCTTAGGAATTAGAATAGAATTTTACTAACATATGAGGTAACTTAGAATGTATATTGTTATGTTATGCTGTCATATATTTACTATAAAGTTTTATTTTATATTTAATATTAGATTTTATTAGCTTTGCTGATCAATAGACTTTATAATTTTTATTATATTCCATCTTGCCTGTATTTTGGAGGTATATAGCAAGTGACCTAGAAATAATTTCTGCATTTCATTAACTATATATTACAACTAATAACCATGTTTAAGTGGTTTATGTAAGATTTAAAATTATTTAAACAATAAAATGAAAAATTAACTTTATGAATACCAGTTTTACATTATAGTGACATACTTATTTGAAAATTTGATTTAAAATGTTTTTATTGATTTTTTTGTTAAAATCTATTTATTTTACTTTATGTATATGAATATTTTTCCTGAATGCATAAATATATACCACCTGATACCCACTGAGGTCAGTAATGGGAATTTGTTCCTTTGGACTGTAGATATAAGTACTTGTAAACTGCAATCTACTAAGAAAGTTGTTACTCTGAAAGCAACAACTATTTGTAATGATTGAACCATCTCTCTAGTGCTTCTTTGGGAAGTTCTTATTAATTGAATCAAAGAGTATTTTTGCCACTAAAGTATACTGAGCTTTTTTGCATGTATCTTCTGAGAAAACATTAATAAATTGAATGTTACCATACCATTAGGCACAGGACTGAAATTTATGAATGGAACTCTTTAAGGACAGAAAGTAGATAGACAATCAATTCATGGGATATCATTAAAAGCTCTGTACAGTAATGGAAACTACTGAATGAAAAGACAATTCAAGGAATGGGAGAAAATCTTTACCAGTTCTATATCTGATTAAAAATTAGATTAGAATATACAAACAAATAAAAAATAAAAGATATGCAAAGAAATTAATAATCCAATTTTAAAAAATATGAAAATGGACTATGATACTAACCAAAAACTTTCCAAAAATAAAAAATACAAATATTTTTGAGAGAGAAAGAAGGAGAGAGAGACAGACAGAGAGAGGGAGAGAAAGACTATATGTTGTCTATATATAGGACCACACTATGTACACTATACTAGCCTTGAACTCACAATTTTTTTTGCCTCTAACTCTCAAGTTCTTATATTAAAAGCAAAGCTTTCACTATCATTTTAAAAGTGACCAACATCCTTAGCCATCAGAGCAATTGATATTAAATACCTTTTATTGTGTCTCATTGGAAGACACACTTGTGGGGATGGGTAGGGAAAGTTCACTGGATTTCTTTGTTCTTCTTCCCTGTAGGGATAAATTGAATGAATCTTTTTCTGCTTTTCATATCTAATTTGCTTCTTTTATGTCCCTTATTGATGATAGGTTCCTGGGCCTGGATCAGGGAATAGGTTGTACCTTTTAAATTTCAGTAACAAAATGACAGCCAGTATTGACACAGAAAACAGCTCTCATCTTGATATCCTATAAGAAAAATGTCACCAGACAAACTGACCCTTTGAAAATCAGACCAGTGTCCAGAGAACAATTAGAGGTGAGCACATTCAAGCTCAAGGGTTGCCTGACCAGAAAATCCCTCAACAGGACAGGGTCAGGCAAGGTTCTGATCTCAGACTCTAGCCAGCAGGAAGTCCCTAGGCTTTACTGGGAGGGACCTTGCCCAAGGACTCCAAAATGAAGGGGACCTCCCACAGAAGGGCCATGCCTCCAGGGCAAATGGCATCATCAAAGATGGACTGAAGCATTTGAAGCTCAGAACTGTGTTCAGAGCAGAGTCAGAGATTGTGCAGTCCCCTTGCTCAGAGAAGACAAGAGATACACAAGCCCTCTAGCCATAACTGAACAGGAGCTGACTAACTGTGAAACACTGAAGTTTTGGACAGACACTAGTGCAAGAACACATATTATGATATGAAGAACAAAGCAACACCAAAAGAAGCTGATAGTTCTACAACAGTAAGACCTGAACAAAGCAATGAAGACAAAAGAGAAGGAAACAATAGCAAAAGCACCATTATGAAGATTATAGAAGCCTTAAAAGAGAATATAAAAACTTCCCTTAAAAAAAGTAGAAAGAAAACAATCAAAAAAATTGGGAGAGATGAACAAAACCTTGAAAGAAAACAAAGAAAATCAAGAAAAAAAACACAAAACATAAAAGAAATATTCCAGGAATTAAAAATTGAAATGGAAGCAATTAAAAAGGCACAAAATGAGGCAAAGGTAGAAATAGAAAATCTGAAGAAAAAAAACTGGAACTACAGATACATACATAACCAATAGAATGCAAGAAATGGAAGAGAAAAACTCTGGAGTGGAAGACTCAAAAGCAGAAATAGATACATAAGTCAAAGAAAACACTAAAACCAAAAAGCTTATAACACAAAATGTTCAGGAAAATTGGGAAAGCGTGAAAAGACCTAACCTGAGAATAATAGGAATAGAAGAAGGAGAAGAATACCAGCTCAAAGGCACAGATAATGTATTCAATAAAATCATAGAAGAAAACTTTCCTAACGTAAGGCAGGAAATGCCTATAAAGATACAAGAAGCTTACAGGACACCAAATAGATTTGACCCCCCAAAAAAGTCTGCTCACCACATAATTAAGCCACAAAACATACAGAACAAAAAAAAATTTTAAGAGGAGCAAAAGAAAAAGCCAACGTACATATGAAGGCAGACCCATCAGAATAACACCTGGCTATTCATTGGAAACAATGAAAACAAGGAGGGCTTCGTCAGAAGTTATACAGACACTAAAAAAGCATGGCTGCCAATCTAGACTACTATACTTAGCAAAACTATTGATCACCATAGATGGAGTAATCAAGATATTTCATCACAAAGTCAGACTTAAAAAATCAATATCTATCCAGAAATCTGGCCCTTCAGAAAGCATTAGAGGGAAAACTTCATCCTATGGATCCATGATACACCCATGAAACAAAAACAATTTATAATCAAAGAGAAGAAAAGCCCAAAGAAATGAATAACATACAATCTACCACCAAAAATAACAGTAAATATCAATCAGTGGTCACTAATATCCCTTAATATCAATGGACTAAACTCACATATAAATAGACACATACTAGCATGATACAAAAACAGAACCCTTCCTAGACAGAAAATAGAGAGAAAAATAAAATGATTAAAGTAAAAGAGGAAATAATCACATTGTTCCCATTTGTTGATTGTATTTATAATCACATTTAAAGGATATCATGATGATTCCTCCATAAAAGAACAAAAAGATCCTTTTTACATAGCATGAGGATACAAAGTGAGCACACGAAGATCAATAGCTTGCTACATGCCAGTAATTCAAAAAACAGAGAAGAAACCAAAAAAAATAATGTTTCAAGATAGTTTCAAAATATGTCTAGAAATACATATAATCAAGAAGATAAAAGATATATAAAAAAACCAAACAAATCAAAACTGTGGTTATATATTGATATATTGTATATTTAATATAAACAGCCTGGAATATCAGAAAAAAAATCACTCATAGTACACATATGAAAGTTGGAGAGTGGTGACCCACACCTTTAATTCCATCACTCAGGAGACAGTTCTTTCTGGATTTCTGTGAGTTCCAGGCCTAACAGCCAAATAGTAGTAGCTCACACCTTTAATCCTATCTCTAGGATTAAGATACAGAGTTGAACTAGGAAGAAATACAGCTGGGCAGGGACGATATGTACAGGAGAAGTCAGAAATTTATTCTTCTGTAGAAGCAATCAGTCAGGCTTATGACCCTGAAAGACAACTTTTATCCTGCTCAGCCTGAGAAGTTGGCTGGGGGAAAATTGACTGTGATCTGATTCCTCTTCTAATATTCAAGTTTTCCCCTGATATCTGGCTCTGGATTTTCATTATATGCTAACTAGATTTTGTGCAATACAAAAATCTGTAAAACACTGATAATATAAATTGAACAGAACATTAGAAATTGAGAGTCAATCTCCCCAAGGGCCCAGCAATATCACTTCTGGGTGTATACCCTATAGATGCACAGTCACACTCCAAAGGCATTAGCTCAACTATGTTCATAGCAGCATTATTTGTAATAGCAAGAACCTGGAAACAACCTAGATGTCCCTCAACTGAAGAATGGATTAATAAACTGTGGGACATCTACACAATGGAGTACTACCCAGGAGTAAGAAAAAATGATATCCTAAAATTTACAGGCAAATGGATGGATTAGGAGATTATCCTCCTGAGTGAGGTATCACAAACCCAGAAAGATAAGCAGGGGATGTATTCACTCATTAGTGGATTCAAACAAACAAACAAACAAACAAGAAAAAAACAAAGCATGCCCAAGCGGCAAGCCACAACCACTGAACAGCTTGGGATCAGAAACACCTTGGACTGACTCCTTGGATCCCACTCCCCTTAGAGGAACACCTGACTCACTCTTGAGATAGGGGGGGAAAGGGGGGAGAACTGGATCAGCCAGGAGTGGAGGCTGAACTAAGCAATATTGGGACAGTGAGACCTTGGGACTGCCTGCTACCTGCCCAGGGAGGGGATGGGGAATTGTAGAGAAGAGAGAATGACCAGATGTATTGGGAGGGGGAAGGGACCTTGAATAAGGATATACAAGGATAGAAAGCTTGACTTCTTTGTTCGTAATAATAAAGTAAAGAAAAGAATTTGGATCATTAAAATTATCATTGTTGAAATGAGCACATATTTAAAAGTGACCTACAATATCAATGTCGTCCCAATTAAATCTTGAACATATTATTCTGAGAAACAGAAACAACAAGAAAATCCTAAAATAAATACTGAAGCCCAACAGTCTTGGAGAAATAAGGAAATTCCATGAAAAAGGAAAAATATTAAAGGTGTCATTATGCATGGTTTCTTGTTGTACTATAGAGTTTTAATAAAGAAAAAAGTATGGCACAGGATACAGAGGCATGAACATCAACGACATATTGTAGTAGACTCAGAAACACAATCATAGAGTTACTTACATTTGATTTTTCACAAAGGCCAAGACATACATTAGAAACAAAGTGGGTTTTTTTGTTTTGTTTTTCTGTTTGTTTGTTTTGCTTTGTTTTTCCTTTTACCAAAAGTGCTGTTCTGCTACACCTTTTAATTATTTTTTTTTATTTTTATAGAATAAAGTTTCATTTTTTTATCAATGAATCCTCTTGTTCAAACTTTCTTTCCCCTCCCAATTCCTCCAGGACAGTCTCTCTTCTCTCCATCCCCCCATCTCCTTCCCAGAAAGGGAAGAGGTCCCAAGGTGGATTAGTTTAGCATCCACTCCACGCAAGTCTGATTTCCTAATCTTAATATCAAGACTGGGTCAGGTGTTTCTTTGGAGGGAATGGGCTCGAAGGTGCCAGTCCGAAGTGCTTCAGATCCCAAGTTGTTCAATGGTTGTGGTTTGCAGCTTGGTGTTCTTTGATTTTTGTTTAAAGTCTACTAATGAATGAGTACATCCCCTGTTTATCTTTCCGGGTATGTGATACCTCGCTCAGGAGGGTATTCTCCAAATCCATCCATTTGCCTGTGAATTTTATGATATCATTTTTTCTTACTGCTGAGTAGTACTCCATTATGTAGATGTACCACAGTTTGTTAATCCATTCTTCAGTTGAGGGACATCTAGGATGTTTCTAGGTTCTTGGCTATTGAGAATAATGCTGCTATGTACATAGTTGAGCTAATGCTTTCGGGGTGCAAATGTGAATCTTTAGGGTACATCACCAGTAGTGGTATTGCTGGATCCTTGGGGAGATTGATTCCCAGTTTTCTGAGAAACTGCCATACTGCATTCCAGAGTGGCTGAACAAGCTTACACTCCCACCAACAATGGAGGAGAGTCCCCCTTGCTCCACAACCTCTCCAGCATAGGCTGTAATTTGTGTCTTCTATCTTACCCAATCTGACAGGTGTAAATTAGTATCTCAAAGCTGCTTTGATTTGCATTTCTCTGATGACTGAAAATGTTGAGCACTTTTTCAAGTGCCTTTCATCCATTGTGATTCTTCTGCTGAGAATTAACAGAAAATTTGTTAGCTACATATCTAAGAATTAAAGTAGACCTCTCTCATACTACATGCACACAATTTATTTCAAGGTGGATTAAGGATATTAATGTCCTAAAACTCTAAATGTGATATAGGAAAGCATGTAGTCATATTAGTAAGGACTTTCTGGTAGAAAGTCTAATAGCTGAAAAAATAAAACAAAGAACTGACAATTTGGACTGCAAGAAATAAAGAACTCACAGCAAAGAAAAAATTAATGGAATGTGATAAAATCATTCATAACTCTACATATGACAGAGAATTAATTTCTAGAATTTATAAAAACTAAAAATATATGTAGTATATACCTAATCTATAAGTGGTTTCATGAAATGCAGGAACTTTATCTAAGATGAAGTATAAGTGTTCAATAAACTTGTGAAAAATATCAGATAATTAAAAATTAATACACTAGAGAAATCTTATCCTTCTCCATTATAATGGCTATTATAAATAAAATATATAACAGGATGTACTACTGTATATGTTGGAAAAATTCTTATAGAGTACTGATAAATTAATGATACTATAATTAAAATGAGGACTCTAATTAGTAGAATCTTGTTTATACATATTGGATTTAAATTTACTTAAGTAATGTATTAATATAATGTATTTATCAAGTTTTCAATGTATTAAAAATCTGGCTTTGTTATAATTAAAAGAAAGCCAATAAGTTCCAAGTTTGTGCTGTGAGACCTTGCTATTGTATACTGTAAATATTTGTCACTCTTATTGTTTTAATAAATTGATAATTTGTTAAGTAGATAGAAAGTAGAGGCAGGGCAAGCAGACTACAATAATTCTAGGAAGAAGAGTAGAGCATCAGAAAAACCATGAAAACACAGAGGAAGTGGGATGAAAATGCTGCACTGAGTAAAAAGGTACAAAACCATGAGGCTACACATAAATAGAAATATGGATTAACTTAAAGTATGAGTTAGCAAGTAATGAAGTTGAGCTACTTAGATTAATGTAAGCCTTTGTGTGATTATTTGGACCAACATGGCAATGAGGCCGGCTCTCTGGGACAGACACACTTTTTACTACATGTTTATTTCTTATATAACTAAATCTAGTAACACCTGCCCTATGACACAGTTTTGAGCATGTTACAAAATGACTCTAAATAATCATACCAAAGATATTTCCCATTATTATTTATAATTTCACTGTTCAAAATAAGCAAGAAAGAGAGCAAGTCTAGAATTTATCAATAGATAAATTAAAAGACAATATGTTGTGTGAATTTTATTCAGTCGTAAATAAAATTGAAATAATGACATTTGAAGAAAAAAGAAATTAACTGAACATCATTATATTAACCAAATAAAATTCTTAAAAAATTATTTTATGGACCACAGATTTTATAAACATGCAAAATACTATTTATAGAATAAGAATTGCATTGTTTAAGTCAAGGAAATTTTTTTTTTTTTTTTTTTTTTTAAATTTTTTTAAACTTTATTTATTTATTTATTTGCCTTGGTGTTTGCCTGGAACTGGAACTACAGACAGCCATTAGCTGCCATGTGGGTGCTGGGAATCGAACCCGGGTCCTCTGGAAGAGCAGACGGTGCTCTCAACCGCTGAGCCATCTCTCCAGCCCCAAGTCAAGGAAATTTTTATCATGAGACCCAGTAATTTTAAAAACAAATAAATGTAGTAGTTTCTATGTATGTCCCCTATGGTATTGGTTACTTGGTCACATAGTACCACTGTTTTCAGAGGTTTCACTGGTTCAGTCTTGCTGGAGTAAGTGCGTAACTGGAGGCAGGCTTTGAGATTAAAAGCCTAGTGCAACTTTCATTTACTCTCTGCTTTGTGCTTGCATTTTGAAGAGGTAAGATTTCACCTCTCTGCTGCTATGTCTAAACTTTGCTACCAGGTCTTCCTGTCAGGATTGTTCTTATAGCTCTGGAACTGTAAGCTAAAATAAATTCTTCAGTAAGAGACTTTTGGTGATGTTCTGTCACAGAAACTGAAAAACAACTAATACAACAATGTAGTAATAAAATTTTAAAAAGAAACTAAGTTTTAATCAAACTAAGCCAGGCTAGAAATACAGCTCAGTTATTAGCATACTTTCTTAGCATAAAGGAAGCCTTGGGTAAGATTCCCAATGCTGTATTGAAAAAACAAAAGAAATAAATTTAAAATTGGTAGTGATGATATGTGCATATACACTGGGCACTCATTGGAGGTAGAGAATGAAGTATTACAAGTTCAAGCTCATCCTCTACTAAATAGCAAGCCTGAGAATATTCTGGAATATCTGGTACTCTACATCAAAAAAAAAATAAAATAATGTTGAACAGTTGTGGTATATGCCTTTAATCCTAGCACATGAGAGGCAGAGATGGGTAAGTTCAAGGCCAGCATGGTCTACAAAGCTATTTCCATGACAGCCAAGGCTGCGTGAAAAAATTCTGTCTTGAAAAATTATAATAGGTAAATGGGTGGAGAAACAGATAGATAGAGATAGATATTTAGATATTTAGATAGATAGATAGATAGATAGATAGATAGATAGATAGATAGATAGACAGATAGACAGACATAGATAGAGAGGGTAGGATGATAGCTCAGTAGGTAAATTGTTTGCTAGAAAAACATAAGGAACTAAACTTGAATTTCCTACCTCTCAAATACAAGTCAGACATGGCAACATGTTCCTAAATCCACATGGTACGTGATAAACATAGACATATATTAAAGGTTTTCTGGTCAAGTATTCTAGCCAAATTGGAGTGCTATGGCTTCTGGGGAGTGATGAGTAGATACAAATATATATTATGCACACACACAAACAATTAAAAGTAGAAAGAGTAAAAGAAAAAATGATATTTAACCATATTTAGACAAGTATTAAAACTTAGAATCAGTCTTTAATTTATATTTCTCCTATGAAGAGATATGTCATCATTACATTGCACTTAATGAGCTATGCTTTTAAGTAACTAAATTGCTAGATTTTCAGAATCATCTACTCATTAGTTTATTCAATATACTCATTATAACTCATTCATTTATTAACACTTTTAACAAATCATTACTGAGTGGCAAAAGTTTTTGCTTGTCCCTGAATCTGTCCAGATTAAGATCTCAGAACTAGTATACCAGTTTGGTGAGCTAGAAAATCATGTTTGTCCAGTTGTTTCCATAGATGGAAATTTATTTCTAAACTTTTATCAGTTATTGAAAAACATTTACTTCTAAATCAAACTGTTTTCTTCTTTTTTACCATCCAATTGTATGTATTTCTTTCTTTACATTTGGATATGGCTATATAACTGATCCTTCTATAGCAAAATGTTGGCAGATAGCATTTATACTACAAGATCCAGTTTATTACTTACTCCTGTTTCTTGGTTTTTGTAATTTTCCCCTTCCAGTAGATGCTATTTTATATGCAGTGTAATGAGAATGACCTGGGATACATTTGACAAACTTTCTGCATGAAATTTCCTTAATTGGCTATCTAAAAAAAGCTTTCAGGACTGCTAACTGAAGAAAAATAATCTTTAAGTGTTCCATACAAAAAAGCTTCATTTGTACCATGAAGTTTGAGGCTACTGATTAGCAAAAGTGAAAATGCCTTAAACCCTAGATTCATTATTATTTATTGACTGATAAATGTTATAAACCATGACAAGTGTGTTTTGTTAAATTGGAGGTGACAAGCTAGCCCAGGACCATTGCTAAATACACAATTCTTTCATAAGTAATATCTGCTGGTTAATTTGTGCCAGTATCAAATTAACTATGTACTTATAATAAATTTCATTCAATTTCTTTCTTCTGTCTGATTTTGTAGGATTTCTAAATTGTTGAAAAATTATCTGCAAACTCAATTTCCCTTTTCTTAAAGGTAGACTAATTTTTGGTTCTGATAAGAACAGTTCACATTCCAGTCACATTATTACAAAAGCAGTGAATGGTTATTACCAGAGATTACACTGAATGTGTCACATATATCACACCATTTTGTCTTTGATGTAATTGTTGTTGCAGTAGCTAATACTACTAATTATTGGATGTAGACTTGGATACTTTCAACAACTTTACGATGACCTCACTCTAAACATTGGAGTGATGAAATATAAATAAGAGCTTGATTCTTGTTGGTCTATATTAGGGAACTAAATTCTCATAGATTGAAGGAGACCTCAATGAAGTATTTTGATATTTTTATCAAATATTTTATCTGTGAAGCCTACAATGATCTTAGCACATCTTCATTACTCTCATTATTAGTATTGTCTCTTATTATTAGTACTGTTGAGATACAATTCTCATGTCACAAGTTCAGCACTACAATGGAAAAATTATTTGATATGAGTTATATTTTAAAAGACTGTGTGAGCAATACTGTTTTTAAATCTAAAATGTTTTTTTTCCACAATTTATATTTTCCTTTAATAATTCTCCAAAAGTAGAGAACTTTCTTGACAGCTCATAATTCTGCCTTCTGGGAAAACTTCCTTGCTCTTTTACCCCATATCTTTAGTTCTGACCTCAGCAAAATTCTTTGCTGTCCATATACATCCATGTCTAGGGAGCACAGTGGGAAACAAATCCTCCAAGAGGGACACTAACCTTTCTTAGTCAAATTTTATCAGCAAATTTTAGATTCATGAAGAGTCTTGTGGGGTTCCTTTCCATTTCTCTCATATTCACCAAGCATATCGTCTGTGCAAGAATCTATACTGGCCATTGTATGGTAGTTGAGAATACAAATGTTGTCACCCATTTAAAAAGAAAGCCAAGTCCTTTTTGCACATTTTATTGAATCTTTGTGGATTTTACATCATGAATCCAGATTTCACTCATCTCTGAAGCCCTTTCTTCTGATGTCTGCACTTGCAACCTGCTCCACCAAAGCAAAATTTAAAAGTATAGCAAAAAAAAATCACTAAAACCAAAAATAAGCATAAAACAAAAAATAACTAAACAAGGCAAATTAAAAAAAAATCTTGGCATGGAAGTTGTAATGTGGTCCAATTAGTCACACTGTATACCCTGTAGTCCAAACAGGTTTACTTGTAAGTTTTCATTGCAGTGAATCATCAGTCTGGTTTGAGACCCCTGGCTTCTGCTTTACACTCAATACTGGTCCCTAACTTTCACTCCACTTGAATAGGCTATTGTTGCATTGTATCATGGACATTATGTAGCTTTTGATCTACAGGTCTTGTCCCTTCATGAACTCTAGCAGTTTATAGATGAGGTGGGTGTTAGCTCTGGTGGAAGCTGAATTGGGCAACCCACCAGTTTTTCATCATAATCAGCACCTGGGAAAGCTCTCTAGTACTGTTTGGGCTAGATAACCCAATGCAGCTGACAGCAAGGAACTAAGTCGATTCTCCAGCTCTTACACACTAGGGTCCATCTCATCTGTATTCACAACATGAGGGCCATCTCTACTGTTTTGTCTAGGAGTAGGGCTCACTTTCTGGATTGTTATGTTTGGCAAAGGTAATGTCAACTCTTCAGTTGTCTCTCTCAGCTGTCACAGGTGACAAGGTGTGGGGAGTCCTATTTTTCTTACACTTAACACCCATTAGAAAATGAAGGAGGGGTCAGAGACAGCTCTACTGCTTTCATACACCCAGGCCTGGCTAATCTATGCAAATACCGAAAGAGTCAGCTCTAGTGTGCTGCCTAGGTATGGTGTCATGCCCACTCTCTTGTGTGCTGTAACTCATGAGGGTTATGGTCAGTTCTCCCATTCTCATGGCCATTGGGCAAGATCTCTTACCTGCTGCAGGTAGCAAGGGATAAAGAAAAGAGAATATTTTTTTCTCCCATGTCACCACATAGCAGATGAAGGATAATTTATTCTTCCTGCTTTTATGCCCCTGGGCCAGCTCACCTGTGCCCTGTGAACAGTATCATCTCCATTGTGTTGCCAGCATGAGGTGTGCAGCCTGCTCTCCCTATTGTTGCTGCTGGTTAGGAGAAATGTTAGTTTTCCCTTTCTCATGATTCTATACCAGTTTTCTCACCTGCTACAGGCAGCAATCTGTACAGAGAGGGGGAAAGACATCTCTGCCTTTCCTACTCTACCATAAGGCAGATGAAGAGTGCGGCCAGATCTCCCATGGTATTCCAGTGACAGATTATCTGTGCCCCTGTTAATGGGGCAAACTCTACTGTGCTACCTAGAAAAGAAGTAGATTCCACTCTCCTGAATGCTACAGCTGGTGAGGGCCAGGGTAAGCTTTCCTATTCTCATGCCTCCAGGACCAGCTTTACCTACCTGTAGTTGGTAGTGGTGAGGGTGAAAGACAAGGGAAATATCTCTTCCTCACTCATGCAAAAGGGTGATAGACCATGGGATTACCTCTCATTCTCTTGAGTTTTTAGGACAGTTTCACCTGCACCCCTGCAAGCAGGGACAGGTCTATTATGCAGACCAGGGGTGGTACAGGCTTCACTGTGGTGATATTTTTTTCTAACAAATAACGCTTGCCTAAAGACCAGATCAGAGCTAGTCACTAATTAAAAATAGAGGCCAGGCAGTGGTGGCACATACCTTTAATCCGATTACCTGGAAGGAGAAATCTCAAAGATCAGGACTTCAAGGACACTTGGATTACAATAGATTTATCTAGTCCAGAGGAGAAACAGAGCTAGGCAGTGGATCCTCAAGTCTTTAATCACAGCACTTGGGATCTGAGGTCTTTGATCTCAGTACATAGCAGGCACATCCTATCCTTTAATCCCAGTACTAGAGAGACTGAGACAGACAGTGATATGGTGGGGTGGAGAGAGAAATATAACGTGGGAGGAGACAGAATCTCTGGCCCCTTTTGGTCTGAGGATTGGTAGAGGTATGAAATTACACTAATAGCTGGCTCCTTTGTTTCTTTGATCTTTCAGCATTTACCTCAATATCTGACTCTAGGCTTTTATTATTAAGACCAATTAGAATTTGCCCTACAGTTTATTATGATTACTTTTACATCTTCGGAAATGCATTTTACTTATTAATTATTGTGGTCATATAGCAATTTTATCATTCTTTTGTTATATATTACAATACAATAGCAGTTTTGCTCCCCCTCCCTTCCCCCAAACTCTTTCTCTCTCAAGTCAATGCCTTTTACTCCCCTTCAGGAAAGAACAGGCCTCCCAGGTTCATCAAACAAATATGACATAATATGGTACAACACGATCAGGCATATAATCTCATATCACGGATGGATAAGGCAACCTAGTAGGAGGAACAGAATACCACAAACAGACAAAAGAGTTGTTAATTGCTGCTGATCTAACTCTTAGGAACCAAACAATAACACCAAGCTTCTCAACCATATAATGTATATGCAAAGGGCCTAGGGCAGACCCCACAGGTTCCCTGATTTCTACATGACCCCAGGAGTTCCAGTCAGTTAATTTTGTGGGCCATGATCTAGTGATATTCATGACCCCTTTGGTTTTTCCAGTTCTTTCTCTGCTTCCTTCAGAGACCTCTCCAAACACACCCAATGTTTGGCTGTGGAACTTTGCATCTGCATCGACTCCCATCAGCTACTAGATGAATTCTTTCTGGTCTCTTTGATGAAGATTCTGCTAGACTCCAATCTCAGAATATTGTGCATTCAGGACAAGGAGAAGTAAGTAGGTTTTTTTGGCTGAGTTGCTGTCCCAATCTCTCCAATTGAGGGCTTGCCTAGTATTAGAAGACACTTGGTTCAGGTTTTTCTTCCCTCAATATTAGGAGTCTTTGCTAGGACTACTAAAATAGATTTGTGGAATTTCCACTGTACTAATTTCAACTTCATCCCCCTACCACCAACCCACCACCAACCTCTACCCATTTACATAACTTTTCTTTTGAAACACTTTAACAAAATGTCGTGTAATTGTGTCCATTTTGAGCCAGGCCTAGTACAATGTCTGTGTCATTGGAGTTCTAATATGTGTGATACTAAATACACTGCAATTTGATCACATTTCACTTATTTTATTGTTTTCTTTTTGGTGAGATGCCATGGACTCAGTTAAGCATGATTTTCTTCAACTATATTACCCAATTTCCAAAACTAATTTGATGACTTATCCAATTAGTCTAGTGTCTGAGATAACTTAAGAAATATTTCTATTGGTATATCCTTAGATGTAGACTACGCGTTAGTTATTTAAATGACTTATAAATTTAAAAGATATATTTTTTATTTTATATAACAATCACAGTCTCCCTTTTCTCTTCTCCTTTAACTCACCTCCCAGCTTTCCCATACTCAACCCACCATCCACTTCTCCTAGAGGGCAAGGCTTTGCATTGGGAGTCAACAAAGTCTGGCATATCAAGTTGCAATGGACTATGCCCCCCTTCCATATCAAAACTGAGAAAGGTATCACTCTAGAGACAATAAGCTCCAAAAAGACAGTTCATGTACTAGGAATAAATCCTGGTTCCATTGCCAGGGGCCCCACCAAACTGCCCAACTCACCGAACTATCATGAACATTCAAAGGGCCTAGTTGAGTCCCATGCAGGTTTCTCAGCTCTTAATTCAGAGTCAGTGAGCTCCCACTAGCTCAAGTCAGCTTTCTCTATGGGTTTCCCAATCATAATCTTGACCTGATTACTCATATAATCCCTCTTTCTTTGATTAAAGAGGAAATCTCGGCCTAGTGCTTAGCTGTGTATCTCTGCATCTGCCTCTATCAATTGCTAGATGAAGGTTCTATGATGACATTTAGGGTGGTCATTAATTTGATTATAATAAAGACCATTTCAGGTGCTCTCTTCACTACTCTTTGGAGTCTTAGCATGGGTCATCCTTGTGGATTCCTAGGAATTTTCTAGCACCAGGTTTCACCCTAGCTCCAAAATGGCTCCTTCTATTAAGATATCTATTTCTTTGCTCTCTCTCTTTGTCCCTCCCTTAATTCACTATTCCATTTCCTCCTGTTTTCTTCCTACCTCCCCTTGCCCACACCCCCTGTACTCCCAATTTATTCAGGAGAACTGCTCTATTTTCCCTTCCCAGGAGGATCCATGATGTCTCTCTTTGGGTCTTCCTCTTCTAATATTGTGCATTGTAGCTTGGTTATCTTTTGATATACATTTAATATCCACTTATAAATGGAATCTGAAACACCTTGGACTGGCACCTTGGAGCCCATTCCCTTCAGAGGGACACCTGATCCAGTCTTGATTTTAGGATGATAGGATGAAAAAATCAGACTTGCCTGGAGTGGATGCTGAACTAATCCACCTTGGAACCTCTTCCCTTTCTGGGAAGGGGATGGAGGATGGGCAGAAGAAAGACTGACTGGGAGGAGTCGAGAGGGGGGAAAAGGAGTTTGAACAAGGGAATACATGGAAAAAAATAAGACTTTTTTCTTTAAAAATAAAAATTAATAAATTAGGAATACTGCATTTGTATTTCTTGGTCTTCTCACTTAGATTGGTTTTCTTTAGTTCCATCCATTTACCTGAAAAAATCTAGATGTCTTTATTCAGTGCTATGTAATACTCCGGTGTAAGTGTATCATAATATTTTATCCATTTTTCAGTTAGGAGGCATCTAGGTTTTTCCTTGGTTCTGACTATTATGAATAATGCTGCTATGAACGTATTTGAGCAAATAATGTCTTTGTGGTATAAATGTGCACTATTTGGGTATTTGCCTCAAAATGGCATTACTGGATCACATTGATTCCTTGTTTTCTGAGAAATTACCATACTGATGTCCAAAGTGGCTGAACAAGTTTATACTCCCACCAGAAATGGAGGGATGTTTACCTTATTCTACATCAGGTTTAGCATTGGCTGTCATAATTATTTTTTCTTAGCCATTCTGACATTTATAAGATGACATATCAGAGGTATTTTGATTTGCATTTCCCTGACAGCTAAGGATATTGAGCTTTTAAATGTCTTTTGGCATTTGAGATTTTTTTCTGTTGAGAATTCTCTGTTTACATCTGTACCTTGTTTTAATAGGATTATTAGATATTTTGATATCTAGTTTCTTGAGTTCTTTATATATTTTAGAGATCAGACTTCTGTCAGAGGTAGGGTTAGCGAAGATCTTTTCCAAATCTTTAAGCTGTCATTTTATCTTTTTGACATTGTCCTTTGTCTTATAGAAGCTTCTCAGTTTCAGGAGGTTCCAACTATTCATTGTTGCTTTCATTGTCTATGGTATTGGTGGTATATTAAAGAAGTGGTCTACTATGCCAACGCATTCAAGGCTAATTTAAAAAAAATATTAGGTTCAGTGTAACTGGATTTATGTTGAGGCCTTTAATTCACTTGGATATGAGTTTTATACAGGGAGATAGGTATGGATATATTTGCATTCTTTTGCATGCCTCCATCCAGTTATGCCAGCACCATTTCTTGAAGGTGCTTTCTTCTTTACATTGTGTATTGTTGGCTTCTTTCTCAAAAATCAGGTTGTGTGCTTTAATGTCAGAGTCTTCAGTTCAATTCCATTGATCCATGTGTCTGTTTTTATGCCAATACCAAGGTGTTTTTATTACTATAGCTCTATAGTAGAGTTGAAATTAGGAATTATGGTGCCTCTAGAAGTTCCTTTATTGGACAGAATTGTTTTGGCTATCCTGGGTTTTAGTTTTTCCATATGAAGTTGAGTAATGTTCTTTTGAGATCTATGAAGAATTGTGCTGGGGGTTTTAATGGTGATTGCATTGATTCTGTAGATTTCTTTTGGTAAAATTGCCATTTTTCCTATGTTGATACTACCTATCTTTGAGCATGGAGCCTGCTGAGCTCTCCGAGGAATGGGTGAGTTTGAAGGAGGGAGAGGGTCTTGTAGATTTAAGTGTCCAGTTGGGGATGTTGATGAGGAGGCTTGGTTGTAGAAGTCTCCCCTGCTGGCTGGCAACTGAGGCAGCAATTTTTTATGGTGGTGAAGTCCAGCTTGTGTCTCCTGCATTGGTCCTAGAGACTGTGGACTTACAAGTATTTTTTATTCTGTAAATGTTCTGAACAAAGATAGTGTGCTAAATGCAGAATCTTGGAAACTGAATTCTTCCCATCTCTCAATTATGTTTTTATCTGCTACTTTTTGAGTTTGCTAGTGACTTTCTGGAATAATTATTTGAAGTAGTAACACTTTGCAATTTTTTGCCACTAGCATCTCAAGTCAGTTGAATTGGTGTTCAGCAATTAATTCAATAGATTTCTCTTAAACTAAAAATTAATCAAGTATGTAAAAAGAATTTGTGTATATGATGCCACAACTTAATTAGAGAAAAATATATGGTGCCATAAAGTTTATTGCCTGCTTCTCCAGATTTTGAATACTGTCTAAAAATGACATTTAGATAATTTTCAGATCTCTGCTGATAAAGAGCATATCCTAAAAGTTCATTACCTGTGAGATTCACAGAAATTATTTGGAACATTTAAAATTCTCATAGATAGTTTAATCCTCTGAATATCTTAAACATTCTTAAAAGATGTATATTATATTGTAATTAATATATTTATCATGAAAATTTATACATTTTTATTTAAAAGGTTTTTCCTTTTGTTTTCCACATATACCATATCCACCACTGCTCCCTCTTCCTCCTCTCCTTGCAGTCCTCCCTCAACCTCCTCCATTCCATCCCTCAATCCATTCTGAAAGGAAAGCAAGGACTCCCAAGGTGAATCAATTTAGTCTGGCATATCCAGTTGAGGTAATACTAAGTCCCTCCCCCCAGTATCAAGGATGAGTAAGATGTTTCTCTGTAGGGAATCGGCTCCCAGAAACCACTTCATGCATCAGGACCAATCTCTAGTCCTACTGCAAGAAGCTCTACAAATTGTCCATGCCTTTTGAATGTCATCTACATTTAAAGAGTTTAGTTCTTCCCCACAAAGGCTCTTCAGCTATCATTTCAGAGTCAGTGAACTCCCAATAGTTCAAGTCAGCCATGTCTGTGGGTCTCATCTTCATGATCTTGATCACTTTACTCATGTAATCTCTCCTCCCTCTCTTCAGCTGGACCAGTAGCTCAACCTAGTGCTCAGCTATGAATCTTCTGCAGCCTCCATCAGTTGCTGTATAAAGGTTCTATAGTGACACTTAAGATGTTCATTCATTTGATTATAGGGGAAGGCCTGTTTAAGTATCCTGTCTACTATTGCTTAGAGTCCTAGCCAGAATCATCTTATGGATTCTTGGGTATTTCCATACCACCAGGTTTCTCTCTAACCCCATAATGATTCTCTTTTATCGAGATATTTACTTCTTTGTTCTCCCTTTGTGTATTGCTCCCCTACTCAACTATCCATTCTCTCATGATCTCTCCCCACCTCTCCTTGGTCACTCACAATTTACTCAGGACATCACTATTTCCCTTCCACAGGGGGATCCATGGATGTCTCTTTTACATTTCTCCTGTTACATTTCTCATGGGTTATTCTTCACTTTATATCTAAAATCCACTTATGAGTGAGTACATACCATGTCTTTCTTTCTGGATCTGTGTTACCTCAGTCAGGATGATATTCTCCATATCTATTTGTCTGAAAATTTCAGGATGTCTTGTTTTTTTTTTTTCTGCTGAGTAGTACTCCATTGTGTAAATGTACCAAATTTTTAAAAATTCTTTCTTCAGTTGAGGGTCATCTAAGTTTTTCCCAGTTTCTTGCTATTATAAATAAGGTTGCTATGAACATACTTTAACTAATGCCCTGGGGTAAGAAAGTGTGTCTTTTGGATATATGCCTAATAGTCATATTTCTAGATCACAGGGCAGATTGATCCTGAGTTAACTGAAAAAGCACCCTACTAATTTCCAAAGTAGCTCTACAGGTTTATATTCCCACAAGCAATGGAGGAGTGTTTCCATGCTTCACATCCCATCCAGTATAGTCTGTCATCTGTGTTTTTTAAATTTTATCCAGTCTGACAGGTGTAAGATGATATCTCAGAGTTGTTTTTATTTGCAGTTTTCTGATGGCAAAGAATAATGAACAATATTTAAGTGTGTTTTAGCCATTTGAAATTCTTTACTTAAGAATTCCCTATTTAGCTCAAAACCCCATTTTCAATTGGATTATTTGGGGTGGGCTGTAGTTTCTTGAGTTTTCTGCATATTTTAGATATCAGACATCTGTCAGTTGTGGAATTGAAGATCTTTTCCATTCTGTAGACTGTCAGATTATTTTATTGATCAGAGGTTTATGCCTTACAGATGTTTCTCAGATTCTGGAGGTCACAGTACAATATATTTTGATCATGGTTTTCTCTTCCTCAGATCCTTTTTGATATGACTTTTCTTCATACCCACATAACTCTAATATTTATTCCTTTCTTTAGAAAGCAGAAAATATAAACAAAACAGAATATAATTTCTAAAATAAAAAAAAACAAGATACACAAAGACATACAAACATACCATAAAAGCACAAAATTGGAAACCATAATATATAACCAAAAGACTAGTAAGATAAAAATATTCAAAAAACAATATTAGACAAAGCATATTTACCAAAACACCATTGTGTTTGTTTTGTGTTGAGAAGCTACTTATGAGTATGGAGCATACCTTTATGTGTGATTTACATACCAAATATCTTCATTTAAGTAATCTAATTATATTTTTCTAAGTAGATGTCAATTGGAGCTAGCCTCTTTGTAACTGATAAGAGAATGTGTTCACATTAGCATTTCAGAATGCAAAAATATATCGAAACTTATGAGACATAATGAAGGCAGTTCTAAGAGGTGAGTTAATAGCAATAAGTGCCTACATTTATAAACATGGTAGATAAAACATATATTAGGAACTTTATAGCACATCTGAAAGTACTAGAACAAAAGGAAGAAATAATACACAAAAGTGGGAAAAAGGTGAAAGGAATCAAACTTGAGTCTGGAATCAATAAGATAGAAACAAATAGCAAAAACACAACAAAAAATACTACAAAATATCAATGAAATGAAGAGGTTTTTTTTTTCTTTTTTTTCTTTTTTTGAGGAAGGCAATGAAACTCAGAAATCCTTAGCTCAATCAACCAAAAGAAAGAGAGTGAGAAAATAACCAAATTAATAAAATTAGAGTCTAATAGGAAATATCACAAGAGGCACAGACTAAATCCAGAAAAATAATGACAGACATACTTTATAAAATTTGTACTCTCTCAGTCTTCAAAATTTACAAGAAATGAATAAATGTTTTTGATAAGTATGAACTATCAAAGTCCAATCAAGATCATATAAGCAATGACATAAACAGACTCCTAACCTCCAGTGAAACAGAAGCAATAATTAAGTTTCCCAAACAAAAAACTCATGGACATATAGGTTAAGCACAGAATTTCACCGTATCTTTAAAGAAAAATTAATGCCAATAGTCCTCAAATTATTCTACAAAGTAAAAACTAAAACTACATTGACTAATTTTTCTTTTGAGGTCAAAATTTCCCTGAAATTTTAAACACTCAAGACACTATGAAGAAGGACAATTATAGATCATTATCCCTTATAAAAATAGATGCCCAAATTTTTAATAAAATTTTAGAAATTTCAATTCAAGAAAATAATAAAAATATTATTTAGCATGATCAGGGAGGCTTCATCCCAGAGATGCATTGTTTCAACTTATATAAAATAATAAAAATATAATCTACTACACAAACAAACTAAAAGACAGAGTACACCAGACCATTCCATTAAATGCAGAAAGGGTCTTTAACAAAATCTAATGTGCCTTAATGATAAATATCCTGGAAAGCATAGAGAGTCAAAAGATATATGTCAATATAAAATAGGCATGATACAAAAATCCCAGAGCAAACATCAATTTAAACAGACTCTATACATTTCCATTAAAATCAGGAATGAGGAAGGCATGTCCATTCTCTATATATCCATTCTATATAGTTTCTTGGGTTCTTTAGCCCTCTGTGGATCTTAGAATAGTATGGTGACATGTTTTTCCCCTAGTTAAGAGTACTTCTAGATGTGAGTACATGGCAGAGAGAAATGTACTTTTAGAAAATATAAGAGGCTGACTTAGATTTAGAGAGAGAGCTAAGGGGATTCTATTCACATTAAAAGGTAGATTCCACAAGGAATTGAAGGTGTGATGAGAGAATGAATGGTGTTTTCTGTGTATCTATGTGTGTGTGTCAAAATGTAGTTTATGGAAATGAAGCTTATAAAAAATATCTAGTACTACCTTTCATAGTCTCACATTCAGAAAATGAATTATATCTGTAATTGAAGATTATCACAAGATAAAATATTTAAAAACTCACTTTTCTAACCAACAATTAGGCACTATTTTTTAACACTTTCCAGGATGTCATATGGTTTTCATAATTTTCACAGCTCTAAAAAGTTGATTTTGATATTCAATTACTAAAAATTTTTTTCATTGGTATCAATAGAGAAGCAAAATTTTAAGATTTTTATTTCATCCCCTTGCATATACTGGTATCGATTTGAAGACTGTGCTTTTAACCCTGAAATGACAAAATTCACATAACAATATGTTTTAAACAATCAGAAAATCAATAAAAATAATTGAGAAAATATTGATTTAAAAACATATGTTCTCAAATACCAATTACCAGAAGTGAATTTTGAATAAATCTCATATTGTAATTTTTTGTTTTGTTTTTTTTTCCTTCTTTATTTTGTATTTATCAAAAAAACAGTAAAAAGAATTTAAATATGTGGAAGAATTAACAATAACTATACAGAGGATAATAATCATAAGCATGGCTTATCAAGGGTGGAAATGCAAATAAGATTGCTACACATATATTTTCTTTGTGTTCAGCTTTCCCTCTGAATTTTTTTTTTCCATCCCTGTATATCCTTATTCAAGGTCTCTTCCACCTCCCACCATATCTGGTCATTTTTCTTCTCTGCAACTCCCCATCCCCTCCCTTGGCAGGGAGCAGACAGTCCTATGGTCACACTGGCCCAATAAAGCTTGGATCAGTCTTCACTCCCGGCTAAATCCAGTTATGTCCCCCCTCCCTCAAGAGTGAGTCAGGTGTTCCTATAGATGGACTGGGGTTTGAAGGGTCAGTCCACGGTGTTTCTGATCCCAAGCTGTTCAGTGGTTGTGGTTTGCTGCTTGGGCATGTTTGGCTTTTTTTCTTGTTTGTTTGTTTAGAGACCACTAGTGATTGAGTACATCCCCTGCTTATCTCTCTGAGTTTGTGATACTTCGCTCAGGAGGATATTCTCCAAATCCATCCATTTGCCTGTGAATTTTAGGATATCATTTTTTCTTACTGCTGAGTAGTATTCCATTGTGTAGATGTACCAAAGTTTGTTAGTCCATTCTTCAGTTGAGGGACATCTAGGTTGTTTCCAGGTTCTTGCTATTACGAATAATGCTGCTATGAACATAGTTGAGCTAATACCTTTGGAGTGTGAATGTGTCTCTTTAGGGTATACACCCAGAAGTGGTATTGCTGTGTCCTTGGGGAGATTGATTCTCAATTTTCTGAGAAACCTCCATATTGTATTCCAAAGTGGCTGAACAAGCTTACAATCCCACCAACAATGGAGGAGTGTTCCCCTTGCTCCGAATCCTCTCCAAAATAGGCTGTCATCTGTGCCTTTTATCTTAGCCAATCTAACAGGTGTTAGGTGGTATCTCAAAGTTGTTTTGATTTGCATTTCTCTGATGGCTAAAGATGAAGAGCACTTTTTCAGGTGCCTTTCAGCCATTTGTAGTTCCTCTGCTGAAAAATCTCTTTTTAGATCTGAACCCCATTTTTTGATAGGGTTATTCAAGGTTTTGGGATCTAAATTCTTGAGCTCTTTATATACCTTAGAGATCAGTCCTCTGTCACTTGTAGGGTTGGTGAAAAACTTTTCCCATTCTGTAGGCTGGCGTTTTGTCCTATTGACAGTGTCCTTGGCTTTGCAGAAGCTTCCCAGCTTCAGGAGATCCCACTTATTGATTGTTGGTCTTAGTGCCTGTGCCACTGGTGTTATATTTAGGAAGTGGTGGCCTGTGCCAATTTGTAGAAGTATATTTCCCACTTTCTTTTCTATCAAGTCCAAAGTGGTTGGGGTTAAGTTGAGGTCTTTGATCCACTTGGATTTGAGTTTTGTGCAGGGTGACAGGCTCGGACCTATTTGCATTTTTCTACACACTTCTTTCCAGTTATGCCAACACCATTTGTTAAATATACTATCTTTTTTCCATTGAATGTTTTGGGACTCTTTGTCAAAAATCAGGTGTTCATAGGTTTTTGGGTTAATGTCAGGATCTTCAGTTCTATTCCATTGGTCCACAAGTCTGTTTTTATGCCAGTACCAGGCTGTTTTTATTACTGTAGCTCTATAGTATAGCTTGAAGTCAGGGATGGTGATACCTCCTGAGGTTCTTTTGTTGAGTAAAATTATTTTGGCAATCCTGGCTTTCCTGTTATTCCAAATGAAATTGAGTATTGTTCTTTCACGGTCCAAAAAATATTGTGTTGGGATTTTGATAGGCAGTGCATTGAATCTGTAGATTGCCTTTGGTAGAATTGCCATTTTTACTATGTTGATCCTACCAATCCAGGAACATGGGAGAGCTTTCCATTTTCTGATATCCTCTTCAATTTCTTTCTTCAATGATTTAAAATTCTTGTCAAATAGGTCTGTTACTTCTTTGGTTATAGTTACTCCAAGGTATTTAATACTGTTTGCAGCTAATATGAAGGGTAATGTTTCCCTTATTTCTTTTTCAGCTCTTCTATCTTTAGCTATAGAAGGGCTACTGATTTCTTTGAGTTTATCTTGTATCCTGCTACATTGCTGAAGGTGTTTATCAGCTGTAGCAGTTCTTAGGAAGAATTTTGTGGGTCACTTATGTATACAATCATATCATCTGCAAATAGAGAGAGCTTCACTTCTTCTTTTCCAATTTGTATGCCCTTAATCTCTTTTTGTTCCCTTATTGCTTTAGCTAAAACTTCAAGAACTATATTGAATAGATAAGGGGAGAGAGGACATCCTTGTCTAGTTCCTGACTTTAGTGGGATTTCTTTGAGTTTTTCTCCATTAAGTTTGATACTGGCTGTCGGCTTCTTGTAAATCGCCTTAATTATATTTAGGTATTCTCCCTTTATTCCTGATCTTTCCAAGGCTTTAATCATAAAGGAGTGTTGGATTTTGTCAAAGGCTTTTTCCGCTTCTAAGGATATGATCATGTGGTTTTGTTCCTTTAGTTTGTTAATATGATGGATAACATTTACAGTTTTTCGTATGTTGAACCAGCCCTGCATTTCTGGGATGAAGCCTACTTGGTCATGGTGGATGATATCTTTTATGCATTGTTGTATACGGTTTGCCAAAATTTTGTTGAGAATTTTCGCATCAATATTCATGAGGG
>PVIH01015956.1:0-47443 GCA_004025045.1 Sigmodon hispidus
TGGGAGGGGGAAGAGACCTTGAATAAGGATATACAGGGATGGAAAAAAAATTCAGAGGGAAAGCTGAACACAAAGAAAATATATGTGTAGCAATCTTATTTGTATTTCCACCCTTGATAAGCCATGCTTATGATTCTTATCCTCTGTATAGTTATTGTTAACTCTTCCGCATTTTAAATTCTTTTTACTGTTTTTTTTCGTTTTTTTTGATAAATACAAAATAAAGAAGGAAAAAAAATAAAAAAAATTAAAAAAAAGTAGATTCACCCACTTAAAACAAAGCCAAAAACAAAACAAAACAAACCAAACAAACAAAAAAACCCCAAAACATCCCAAAACTCTCAGGTGTGCTCTCCAATTCTGGATTGTAGTTCATCCTAGATATATTCAAGTTGACAACCAAGAAGAGTCATCACATCCAAGGTGTCCATACTGTATGTTGCCCAATCAGTAGTCCATATTTCAAACTGTTTTCAGTTTTGCAAGTGTCTGCCCTATTTTATTCAATAATGGCCCAGTGTTTAAGAGAATGGTGCTACAATTTTACTATAGTATGTTTATTACTAGTTATTACTCCATCTTACTGTGCTTCCTCTTAGCATGTGTAGGAAAGAACATAGTACATACAAGGTTGAGTATTGTCTATGCCTGTAGCATCCTTTGGGTCTTAGTACAGATTAAGTTTTACTGAAATTATGTACATTTACTTACTTATGTTATCCTCTTTTTTCCTTGTGGCTTAGCAGTATGTAACGAAGAAAGTGTTTGCTTTTCAAAAATATTTAAGCCAGTAGTTTTGGTGCACACCTCTAATTCCAGCCGTGTGAGAGGTTGAGGTGAGAATAGGGCTTAAGCCTGGAAATTAGAGGCAATCTCAAGACATTAGATGACTTCTGATTTCACTTGTGTTGGAAGTTTATAGAGTTAAGTCTTTCAGTTAGTGAGTGGGTTAATAGTACCAGAAGTGAGGGACAAAGAGTAGCATTTCCTAATAATCATGGTGACTTGGAGGACTGGTGTTGGAGGACTTCCATCTGTGACATGGAAGATGATTGTAGTTACAGCATCATATGCTAGAATCTAAAGTAGCAAGAAGAGGATTTTCTTGGGAAGAAATGACATATTTTTGGGAAAGTTGATAATGTAAAGCTCCCGAGTCAATGAATACAGTGTGTAAATATGCCATGTCTTCATACTGTCTCTGTGAAGAAGCCTGGCTTTTTGTCAAAATGTAAAATCTAGAATTGTAGTATACCTTTCCTATTTATACTGTTTTCAAATTTTCTGAGTCTTAGGGCCAATATCTTTCTGTCAGTATGTCTTGGTGACTTCTAGACAGTGCTAATAATAGATGCTGAATGACTGGCAGGTTTTTCTAATGGCTCTGCTAAAATGTAAATTCTTGTGGTTCTCTTCTTCCTTCCTCCTTTTCTCATGTCCAGGTAGGAGGTGTGGAATAGACAATGAAGAAAAGTCAGTATGGCTCCTTGTACTGATCGGGGGGCACGTTAGACAAAGGGCTGAGTCTCCTGAAACACAGGTTTCTGACTAACTGTGATTGGTCACTATTGGTCACTATGTTAGTCAGGGTTCTCTAGAGTAACAGAGCTTAGAGAATGAATCTCTCTCTCTTTGTCTCTCTGTCTCTGTCTCTCTGTCTCTGCCTCTCTTTCTCTCCCCTCTTCTCTTTCCCTCTCTCCCTTCCTCCCTCCCTCTCTTTCTCTCCTCTTTCTTTTTTAAGACAGAGTCTTGTTGCTTACTTATGTAGACCAGGTTGATCTCTAACTCACAGAGCTCCATCTGCCTCTCAAATACTGCCCACCTGTTGGAATGTATTTTAAGCTTTTTTTGGTAAGCCCCTGGTTCAAGGAATTTTGATTAGGTTTTGAATTTAAAGAGATGTGATATTAGCAAAGAAAAAAAACCTTTGCTACTATTATTAAAATGACACCTCCATTTACAGTTTAACATGAAGTAGGAGTCATAGGCTCTTCCCTTTGATTCATTCTCAGTTCCTTGAACTTGTGTATGAGCCCTGGCGGAGAGTCTCCCTCATTGACTCATGCCTGTTGTTTTTGATTTTATATTCCAAATTGAGGCTTCTGTAGGTTATTCTAGCACAAACCCTTAGCATGTGAAGGTAGAGTGAAAAATTGGGCAAAAGAACACACTATGGAAGTTTTAGGGATAGGAGACTTTGCAATAATCCTAGTAAAAGTAAAATTGGGAGCAAATGTGATGAAGACTGCACACCTCTCCTACCTCTACCATGTTCTTTCTTCCATGAAGTACTACTGTCAGAAAGGACTGCTTTTTCTTTTCCTACTAAAGGATGGATTTTTTTTTGTGAGTTTAATACTATGTGTTTGAAAGATTGAGACTGTATATCAACTTTAGAAACTGGAAACCTGTTTGAGCTTTTCCAGCCCATCTGCATCTGCTGTACACTTTTTGTAACATGCTTTGAAAAGGAGCAGTTCTACCCATTGATGCTTGGACAAAAGATTCGGATGCTATTATCTGCCCAGGCCTTCTCTGAGGGAGTAGCTCCAGGCAAACTCCTCCTCTGGCTGAACCTGTCACTGTTTCAGTATTTGGAGAGAAGAGGAACAGATAGGTTCCTGAGTCCTTACAGAAGTGTTAACCATTTGTAGCTAGCCATTGTTATCTGTCATTGACATAGGACTGAGCATTTTATACAGTGTTCTCATTACCAAAGCTGGTTTGTTTTTTCTTCCCTGATATTTTTGTATTAGAAGCAAAGCAGGAGAATGGCAGGCAGCTGTCCAGAAGGGGATGACAGGGGTGACTTGCCCCTTTTCTCATAGCTTTCAACATCATTATTGTCACTAAGTTATTATATGCACTTGGGCTATCTTAACAAGTACATAGATCTGTAGATATTTTCTAGAACCACTGTTACAGTGCTTTTTTGTTATTTTGTTTTGTTTGGCTGATTGTTACCTTGTATTCATTCTTTATAAATTATTATATATTACTATATATAGTTTATGTTTTGCATATTTTGGGTATTATAGGTCTTATTCTGTGGGCCAGACTGGCTTAGAAATTTTGATCTTCACATCCCAGCCTTCCCTGGGTTGAGATTACAGTCATGCAGCATCACTTCTGACTTCTATTGGGGGGCAGAAATAAATTTTTGAGACAGTGATTAGCATAACCCTCTTGAGTTGATAAATACAATGTGTAAGTGTGCTACAGTCTTTATAATCTCTCTGAAGAAGCTCAGTTTTCTGTCACACTGTAAAATCTGGAGTAAAAATACAGTTGTTCTTACTTATATAGTGCAAATCTTCTGGATCTTAGGACTGATATCTTTCTTGGTGGCCATTTTTCTAGACAACCTTTGCAATAATTCTGCCAAGCATCCTTTTGTGAAATTTATGTCCTTTTCCCTGACTCCAAGAAGATCTTGGAATGAGTTAAATTTCCAAGTGTATTTATTTCTCATTCAGAATGTTAGATCTTTATTTTCTATTGTGTGCTGACGGCATTTCACAGCTTTACCCATTTTTACTAAGTTATTCCCATTACACATTATATATTTCATTGCTGCAGTGATGTAAAATCCTATTGTTTTGTATACATAAAGCAAATTTATGCATGGATTACAGTTTACTTTTTTGCCTATGGCTAGTGATGATTTTCATTATCATTGTTAAAAATGGCTGCCCTGACGACATTGACATTTCTTTTCCTTTAAAAGAAACCATACAGTACTGCCCTTGCTCCAGAGGGGAAGCTTGCTGAATTATAGCATACTGCTTATCTCAGTTGAGTGGTCACTGCCCTTACTGCCAGTGTTCAGTGTCCTAGGTATGTCATTTCATGTATCTTCTCTGCTATTACAACATTATTGGGTAACAGGCTGCGTCTGATCTTTGTGACTCTTAATTGGACATGGAGAATGTGGTGACCAGAATGGGGTCATCTGGAACAGAAATTTTAGAATAAAGATTGTGAAAAATATCCAGGAAATTAAAGTCTTGCACTAGAGAAGATAATTTGGTGAAATTTAGCCAAGGGAATAAAGCCAGAAACCTGAGAATTAAAAATTAGAAGTCTTTATAGGCATATGAGTAAACATGGAAAGTTTTGCCTAAGGGTTTACCTTAGGAAAGCTATCTGCTGGACACATGACATTTACCTTTTAGTCTACGTAAGTTTTAACTTTCTGAAAATGATGATACAAATGTGTTTACTTATATTATTCTTTAAAACAAACCCTAACAATGATAAAAGATGTATATTATATTTACTTAAAAGTTAAATATACTGTATCTTTTATTTCATTCTAAGCATTTGGGGAAATTAGTAGAGTCCTGTTGACTACAAGATATATGGTGCCATCTAATGGCTAAGGTGTAGACTGTTCAGTGTTCTGTATACTGCTTTCCAAAATCTGCTGTTTTAAATGCCTTAAGTACAATTTTTATTAAACACTAAGATTTGTTTGTTTTCACTTTAATTTCCAGTGCTTGTTTTATATTCAGTGATACCAGTGTTTTTGTGTTACATCTAGAACCAGTTGTACAATACAAATTTGCTTATAAAACAGTCTTAATAAATGAGTCAGATTTTTCTGCATCTATTATATCTTTTTATGTTTCCTCATCCTAACCCCAGTAAGTAGTCATGAGTGAATATACCTGTAGACAATTAGTTTTGTGTCTGTGCAGATACTGGTGAGTGTTCATGCATGTGGAAGCCAGAAATAAGCCATGAGTGCTATTCCTCAGAAGCCTTTTGCTTCACTTTTTAAAGCAGAGTATTTCACTGGCCTGGAAGATAGGCTAGATAGTCACAGAAAGCATTTTTTAAAAAGGAAAGCAATGACAAGATGAAGTTTGAGGCATTTTCTTTTTGAGCACTGAGAAATTTTAATTTTTTTGACAAAAAAAAATTGATAGCTATGCCAGCAAGATAGCTTAGCAGGTACTTGTCACCAGGCTTGATGTATGGAATTGAAGGTTGAAATGTCATTTTTCTCTTTTGGCTAGTATTGATGTGATGCCTGCAGGTTCTATCCTTACTTATTTGAGAGTCTATCACAATATGCTGTAACAGTAGCGATTGATGCAAGTGACATCCCTGACTGGTCCCCTCTGCCACCTCCATTTGTTGTAGCTTTCTATACCTAGATGCCCTGTCCTTAGTTAGCTCTGGCTTGATGCTTGCTTCAGAGCATCCTGTGCCTATTATGGAAACTCCTCCTTATCCCATTATATCTTACCTCAGGTCAGCTTTGACCCTGTCCCATGATCTGAATTCGGCTTCTGTCCTGAGGTTTGGAGCTCTCTGGGCCTCTTAACCTTAGCTTAGGTTGACCCTGATATTCTGAGTTAGATTCTCACGGCCCACATATAGAGGAAGGAGAAAATAAACTTGTGTTAGCACAGCTCAGATGGAAAGGGATCCTGGCAGTTAGGAGCCCAGGAATACTGAACATTACAGCTCAGACGGAAAAGTATTCAGACGGTTGGGAGCCAATGAATACTGAATGATACAGTAAGTGTACATAACAGCTTACAGTCCTTCTTCAGGGAAAGGATTCCCCAATGTAACAACTCTGCTCTGGCAGGAGAGGGCTTCACCAGGAAGCTGTTACAGTCCTGCTCTGGTTTTCCTGAGCGTTAATAACTTTGCTCCATTAGGGGAGGTTTTCTTATGAACGTGTTACAGCTCCCCTCAGCTGCTCCCTGTACAGAGAGTGTAACAATTCTGTTCCACTATGGGAAGTTTACCTTAGCAAAAATGTTACAGATGCTACATAACAACAGAATAGTGTTACAGATGCTACATAACAACAGAATACTCAACAGGGAGATGTTAGGTATGTATAATTCTGACAAGAAACTATCTGCTGAATGTGAGCTTCTCTTTGTCTACACAAAGAGGCTATCTGCTGATTCTAAAATATTAATAGCTATCATCTGTAGGAGATAGAATTATGTGTCATTTCTTTTGACATTCACTAAAAGGGTTTTTTGGCTTTATTTTGCTGTTTTATCTAACAAAAGAAAACTAATTTTTAACAGTTATTTATTTATTTGCGGGTAGGGGGCACACCTGCTACAGTAGATACGTGGAAATCAGAGGACAAGTTAAGGGAGTTGTGTAGGGCAAAAAGGCCAGCTAAAGAAACCCACCCTGGCTCTGAGACCTGGGGTAGTGAAAGAAACACTTTATCCTTGAACCCCAAGCCAAAGAAATGTACCCTGACTCTGTAACAAGTGCCAAAAAAACGCACTTTGGCCCTAGAACCAGAGCCAGTGAAAGAAATATGCCCTGGGATGTAGTAGAATTCAGGCATTACTTAGGGAAGTTTAGATGCTTAGCTCCTGAGTTCAGGACCCCTATGGTGCATGGCCAGAACTGATTGAGACCTGGAGAACCATGACCTTCTTGGGGAATGGATTGAACCATCCATTGTGATACATTTCCACTCTCTAAAAATTGTCCTAAGGTTCAATTTGTATCAGTGAGTGTTATAACCCCTTAATAAATATTAATCCTTTATATGATATATTGCACGTAAATATCTCTGCAATTTCTGGTGCCCAACACTAACCCTTAAATTAGATTCAAAAGAGCCCAAAAGTGCCAGTGAAAGAAATATACTTTGGCCCTGAAACCAGAGCCAAATATGCCAGTATGAGAAGTAGTGTCCCAAAAACCAATAAAAGGGTCAGAGACAGCCTCTGCTCCCACTATTAGGCATCCTACAAGTAGACCAAGTTACACAACTGTAACATATTTGCAGAGTGCCTAGATCAGTCCCAATGACTCTGTGTGGTACTGGCTTGGAATTAGCTTTATGTAAAATTTGGAAATATGAGAGAGAGAGAGAGAGAGAGAGAGAGAGAGAGAGAGAGAGAGAGAGAGGGAGAGAGAGAGAGAGAAAGAGAGGGAGGGAGGGAGGGAGGGAGGGAGAGAATATATGTATGTGCATAGAGGGGAGGGGGTTATGTGTGTGGTGCTTGTGCACATGGGTACATGAAGGCCAGAGATCAATCTGAAATTGCTGCTCAGGAACCATCCACGTTGTTTATTGAGATTGAGTCTCACCTATTAGGATGGGTTGTCTGCCAAGAAAGCTCCAGGAATCTTCCTGCTTTTGCTGTCCTAGCACTGGGATTATAAGCTCTCCTTTTGATTTGGGCTCTGGGAAATTAAATTCAGATCATCACACTTGTTTGTGTACTTTACAAACTGAGCCGTCTCCTCAGACCTATAACTTTTTAAAAGCAAAATAACATTGCCTCTAAGTTATGACAAACATTTGTTAAGTGCTTTATTATCATACCCTGTGGTAGACATCAGGAAAGGAACCTGGATGTGTTTGTAGGCCCTGCCATCATGAACTACCTTTTGGGGAAGTAGTCATGTAAATTGGCCATTTTGTTCGAGTGTGGTGAAACCTGTAAAGAAAGCTTGGACTGAACACTATGTTGGGGTTTGTATCCAACCTTAAGATCTCAGAAGGCTCTCTGGAGAAGTTCACTCCTGAGTAGTCTTGAAAGGTAAAGACTGTCAAAGTCAAGGATATAGAGAATGGTTGACGAGATGGCTTAGTGAATCAAGTGCTTGTCATGTAAGCATGAGAACCTGAGTTTGGATCCCTAGCAAAATTTAAAAACTAGGTGTGGTGGCAGGCACCTGTAACCCTAGCACCAAGGGAGCATATTCTCAGGGTTCTCTGGTCAGCCAGTCTAGCTGAGGTGGCAAGCTTTAGGTTCAGTGAGAGAACCTGTCTCAAAAGATAAAGAACAATAGAGGAGGACACAATATCCCTTGCATCATCCTGGCCACCAACTTGTACACATGAGCAAGTGCACCTGGATACATGTGTGAGTGTGTGTGCACACACACAGAGGCACACTGAAGATGAGTAGGTCAGTGGCGTACATACATACTAAGACCTGGAGGGGTGGATGTTAGGGCTATTTGTCACCCCATTGACTATCCATGGTCAATTCAGCTGATCTGACTGGCTAGGTAGGTGTGCCCTTTCTCCCTCCCATTTCATATGTACTTCTTCCAAAGCTGTGTGCTTGGTTGAGGTCAGCCTTGCCTGGTAGCAGTGGACCATTTTCTTATCAAGGGTACATGAGTAGCTGTACTTCCCTCCTAGGATCTACAAATAATTCTTAAGAAAACATGAAGTGAAAGAAGAGTTCGAAGACTACAGAGGGGTAGCAAATGCTAAACATTACTCCTCCTGCATGTACAGGATGTGTGTATTATCTTGGACAGAAATGAAAGCCATTTATAATTAGCAATGAGTTTTAGGAGCATCAATTTTATTTCCTTGTTTAATTGTAAAAGTCATTGCATATTAAACTTTTCACAGAATTCTCATTCTATAATGTTCATCCATATATCTCACTGATAGCTCAATTCTAAAAGGTCTAGCAGGACAGTGTGGCCAACTCCATTAACAACTAGTTTAGTGACCTATTGAAGTTAAACAAAAATAAGACCGAATCTTCAGAAAACAATTTCTATTTGGGGAAAAGAATAGGATTACAATCAGAACTATCCATGTAGCAACCTGTGGTGGCTTCCCTGTCTCTAGAACACAGACATCATTGGGAGTCATTAGGGCAGAGCTCTATCTGATGAGTAATGGCCAGGAGAGTGCAAAGCTGCATTGGGGTTATAACTTGTACTTTTATCCACATTTGTGTAGAAGAACTTAACAAGTAGAAGTCTTAACAATAAGGCAAGCTGTTTGTAACTATTCTTGTCTAACATTTCCTCCCCTTGGCATCTTAGCACTTTTGTTGTTTGTTACATAGAAGGTCTATGTAGCCCAGTTTTGCTGTGAATTGCTTTGTAGCCAAGAGTGACCTTGAATTCCAGATCACTCTTCCTCCATCTAGTGCCAAGATTATGGGCCTTTATCACTACAGGTGGCAGCTATTTCTGTAGTTTTGTTTTTTTAAAATAGGGTCTCTTATAGCCCAGGCTTGCCTTGGATGTGCTATGTATGTAAAACCAACGCTGACTGAATGTTTTGTTCGTATGCTCAATCTCAGAAAGAAAAATTCTACACATTCTTCCTCATAAGTGAAATCTAGCTAATATATGTGTACATATAAGAAAATACACTTGTGGGTACAATATAACATGTAGAAAAGAGAGCAAAAAAAGACTAAATATTAGGGGACAAGGAAAGACTGAATGCAAATGGTGGACATGAGTGGACATAAAGCTAATTGTTTTTCTAGTTGTAACTCTGTCATGGATGTTTTATTTTTGATGGTACATTTTAATAGGCACACAAAAATATGTTCAGTATTATAAGTGTAAAATTCACTGTGAAGCTCTACAACTTTAGAATGGCAATTTCAACTGTGTAGAAATTTTTTGAGATTTATATCAACTCAGTCCATCAACAAATGTCTTTTCACTTTTTCTTCTGCTATTTGATTTGTTCCTCACTGTATTCACATCTAATCCTTGTTTCTTTGTGAGTTACTGAGTGTAGAGATTTGTGTAGTTATGATTGTGTTTTTCCTATTTTAAAAATGCTCAGAATTTCTTTGGAAATAATGTGTTATTTTTAAACAATTATTTAGCTGTTTGGGATTTGCTTGAATTTGGATCTTCACCTTTCCCTTTAATATTTATGTTTTACTTTTTTGTTGTCATTTTATTTTTAGTTTGTTTGTTTGTTTGTTTTGAGACAAGGTTTCTCTGTGTAGTCCTGGCTTTCCTGGAACTCTGTAGACCAAACTGGCCTTGAAGTCACAGAGATCTGCCTCCTAAATGCTGGGATTAGATGCGCACTACCCTGTCTGGCCATGTTTTAGTTTTTAATCTCCACAGTTAACTATTGCTGCAATCAAACATTAGGATGGCAGATCATTTTCTAATCTGAGTATTCACACTAGCAACCTTACTGATTAGTACAAACTAAAATTGAACACTTTTGCTATTTTTCTTCAGTGTAGAATAAATTTACCTTTAGTGTGGTACCTTTTGTATGTGCTCTAAATGTGATTGTTGCTCTCTGAACATTTTTTTCTCAGTTTTACTTTGAAATATAACTCCATTATTGTTTTAATTTGAATTTTTATTTATGCTTTTGATTCCTTTTGACTTGTAATATATATTATTTTAAGTTTGTTCAAACACATTTATTGAGCCAATGTCTTCACTAATATCTACAGTGTTTGGGACGTGGTCAGGTAGTATAAGCTTACACTCACTCACATTGATGTTTGTTTTGTTTTTGTGTATTATCTTGTTAATACATTATTCCTATCTTTCTTTCAGTCAGTGAATTAGCCATTGTGCCCAACCTGGTATTCATTTGACTTTCTACAAAATTAATGAGCACATTCTCAGTTCCTTCCTTCAGGATCTTGGTACAGACAGGTATTAAATAACACAGCTCTGTAGAGTCACTTTCTTTAAACATAAATGAGAGCCATTGAATTTGGGGTACAATCTTATATTCTTTGTCTATTTTAACTCATTCAGGTATGCAACTATTGCTATTTCCTTACTTCAAGATGCAGAGCCAAAAGAACAATATCTACCTAGAGAAAGAGCTTCTGGCTTAGATCTATCACCAATAAGAGTAAATATGATTCGGAGACACTGGCATGAGGCAAAAATGCACTGATGTTGGTGCATGACTAAGAGAATGCCAGGAGTCTGAGACACGAAGCCTGGTGCTCTGCTGGGCTTCTAGGTCCTCATTTTCAATCTTCTTTCTATCTCCAAGTTAAGTGATAAAAGTTTGAGGACATTATAAGCTTTATTTAAGACATAGTGTATGTTTCCTTGTTTAGATAACTGGTCATTTCAAAGAGAAAAAAATAGTTATCTTTACTTTATGAGACATAAAGATTTTTCTTTGAAGGCACATCTTTTTATATATAGTTGGAAGATGGTGTTTGATAACCTATGCTAATATTTTTCTACACTGCTGTCATGCTTTTTGTTTTATGTCTGTGGCTGTTTGGCTTGAGTATATGTTTGTTCTATACATGCGTGCCTAGTGCCTAAGGAGGGCAGAAGAGGGTATTGGATCCCTCAAAACTAGAGCTACAGATGGTTAGGAGTTACCATTTGGGTGCTGGAAATTAAACTTAAGTCCTCTGGAAGAACAGCCAATGTTATTAACTGCTAAGCCATTTCTCCAATGCCCCCTACACATGCCTTTTTTTTTTAAGTATCCATGTAGCATTTCACAGTTGATGTTGCATTTATTTGAATATCCAGCATTCTCTTAGTGGGAAGATCATTTGGTAAAGAATTACATGCATGGCTACCTTTTTTGTATTTGTAGGATAAATAGCATATGTTTTGTTAAATGATTGTAATAAAATGCCAATGATTGGAGGTTGTAGTTTCTACCATTGGAAACAGAAGCACTAATGAAACACATGAAGAGAAAGCATTTAAAGATCAGTGTGGAACACAGTGCGCATTCAGCAGCTGGTATGTGAAGGGGCCTGGAAGGTGAGCTCCAGAAAGCACCTCTTTCCTCCATCATCATTTCCTGCTCAGGTTTTAATGGTGGCTTTCACAGTGCCTCTCAGCAGCCTGCATCTACTCCCGGTCTTGTTTACACCACAGAGATCTGACCTTATCACTTCCATTTGTCCACAATGCCCTTTGCTTGTCTTTTCCACTTCCCACTCTTTATTTATTTCTCCCTCTTAGTGACTCACTACCGCTTTTTAACTGTAAAGATTTTTGTACTTTCTTTGCTCTCTTATTTTTTCTTATTCTAGGTTCTTCATAATTTTAGATTCTATATCCTTTATAGTATTACACGAATTCTATTTGGTATTATTAATAAAAACCAGGAGCCAGATATTTTGGAAAAGCCGAAATATCAGAGAGACAGATAAATAAGCCTCAGCTAGTTATCACCTAGTCTAACCTAACCCTAACCCTAACCCTCAGGCTTCAAAGGGTAGATAGATCCTGTCCCCACAAATCCTCAGACTGAATGAATCTGAGTCCTCAACAGAAAGGGAGCACAGGGAAGGGAAGAACTCCGGCCTCCTCTTGCCTTATCTTTCTTTCCCTGCTGAGCTTTCTCTATTCCTGTTTCAACTTTCCTAATGCTAGGATTAGAGCTGTGTGCCACCACTGCCTGGCTCTCTTAGGCCTTGAACTCACCAAGATCCAGAGGATCTCTGCCTTCTGAGTGGTGAGATTAAAGGTGTGGGTCACCACTCTCTGACCTTAATGGCTTGGCTTTGTGGGTGGCCCTGTCCTCTGATATTCCAGACTATATTTATTAAGTATACAATATATCACCACAGTTTAGCAGGTACTTCTTCCAAGTAGTCCAATCTTTATTAAATTTCTGTTGAGGATCAAATTCATTGTCTGTAGTTTTCTACTGCTGTGATGTTTTGAATAATTTAGTATACAGTTAGCACTTTTCAGAGGTTCAAATCAACAAAAAACACTCACCCCCATGGTGGGTGTTATAACATAAAAGTTTTTTAAAAGTCTTAGATTTCAGATTCAGTAGTTTCTTACTTAATTTTGATATTAGGGATCCAACTCAGGGCCTTGTGCATACTAAACATATGCTTCACCACTGAGCTGTAAGCCACTAAAATACAAGGAAATACATGAAAACAATGTTTTTGGTTGTGAGGGTAGCCTTAAAGGCTGAGCCATCTCTCCAGCCCGAAAACAATGTTTACATTTAATTTGCTGTAGAATGCCGAGCCTGTGTCATGGCAAACTAAAGTGGACCTATTCATCAGGTTAGAAAGCACAGTGTAATTTCAGCTGTTTCTTGGATGAGAATGGTTCCCATAGGCTCATATGTTTGAATACTTGGTCCATAATTGGTGGAGATGTTTGGGAAGAATTAAGAGGTGTGTCCTTGGAGGAGGTGTGTCACCGGGGGTAAATTTTGGGATTCAAGAGCCCTATATTCCTCGTTAGTGAAAGCAATCACTCTCTCCCTCCCTGTTTCCCTCCCTCCCACCCCTCTCTTTGCCTTGTTTCCTTCCTCTCTGTCTCTCTCCCGCCCAACCCCACTTCCTACTTGTGGATAAAATGTAAGCTCTCAACTACTGTTCCAGTGCCATGCCTGTCTGCCTACTGCTGTCCTCTCTCCTATGATGGCAATGGACTTACCCTCTGAAACCGAAAGCCCCAGTAAAACTCATCCTTCTATTAGTTGTTTGGGTTATGGTGTCTTATCACAACAATAGAAAAGTAACTAAGACAGTTGCCTTTCTTCAAAGCACATCAACTTCTGGAAATACGCTTTCAGAACAGACAAGATGCTTTGATCACTTGAGGATGGGAACTGTGGCATAAGTCAAGAGACTTGAAAAAAACTGCCTACTATTTGCCATAATTTGGTGGTTTTGAATTAAATCCTGAAATAAGCCTACCTAAAACTATGAGTGACATCAGGAATTGGCTCTGAGTAGAAGATTCTCTTGTAGTTGGTGTTGAATTTTCAAAACCCTATTTTAGAGAGTCGGCTGTGGAGATCTAGTTGTGAACATTGAGTGACTACAGCAGGAAAACAGAGAGGTGAGGCCCTAGCCGTGCCCTGCGATGTCCTTTAGATCACTTACCACTAGACAGTGAAGAATATTGGAGCAAGTAGTTCTAATTTGTTTATAAAAGAGATGTACTTTCCTGTAGGAGATTGTTAGGAAGGTAGGTCGTTGTAGTATAAATTTAATTGACATCAGTTTTGACCATCCTTAGAGAAAAATTTCCAAAGAATGTTGGACAGAGTTTGTATAGTAATTGTTTTATTTAATATGTTGTTATTAGTGTATCAAATCTTAATCTTATATACCTGGCCATAAGTAATGTTTAGATTTCTGATTTTTTTCCCAAGATTAATATGAGTATTTTGTTGTTATGAAATTTTAAAGATTAAATTGAGTAGTTTGTTGAATTGAAATTTCAATTTATTTCACTGTCCTTGTAGGAAATATAGCTTAGTCTTCTGATATTTTGACATGTGAAATATTTTAAGTGATTCCTGTTGATCCAGGCAGCTATTTTGGCAGAGGACATTTTTTTCTTTCTCTGAAATTTTAGAATTCACAGAGATGTCTTCTGGGCCTTTCTTGTCCTTAGTTGTTTGCAATGGATTATCTAATTAATAGTGTTCTTTTTAGTCCTTACAGTTTTTAAAAAAATATATAAAGTCTAGAGTTGTTGCCCACATATATTATATTTATTATATAGACTTACATATCACCTTTCAAGTCTGGCATCATTTATGTTATAAGCATTTCAAAGGATGTATTATTTTTGTAGTTGAAATGTTATAAAAATAGTTTAAACATATTAATCATTTTTAGCCCTAAATTATTTCTTGATGTTTCAATAATTGTCTATTTTATTTCCTAAGTGGGAAGAAATGATGAAAATATGGTAAAATGTTTTAAAGTTACATAAATAGAAAATAATTATTTTTTAAAATTGAAAGCTGGCTTCTTATGCGTTGACATTTGGTCAGGAGATAGACTGGCATCTGTGTAATTAATTGTTAAAGCTTGCACAGTAGTGCAGAGCTGCGCTCGGGTTCCATGCTCAGTGGACAGCTGACATCCACACTTCGTCATCCAGGTTGTAAGTTGTGCTCTTATCTCTTCTGTTCTTAATTTATTTAAAAATTATAAATCATAGTTACTGTTTGTCCAATTTTGTATTGCAAATACAATGAACAAGCAGAATAGTCTCGTAAAATGTGTCTGTAAAATATAAATTAAAAAAAATTTAATTGATATTAAATCAACAATTTTATTTAGAGCAGGAAATGATGGTAATGATGGTGGTAACAGTAAGTGAAAATTGGAAACATTTGTGTGGCAGTTTTCTCATACTTAATTAGTTATTAGTTATATGTAAATTTTAGGGTTTTTTTTCCCTGAGAAACTACCTAGGAAATATCCATTTGTGGGAGAGTGTAAAACAGAAACTAAGTATTTTTAAGTCAAAATGGATTTGCCTTTGTTTTGACTGTCATAGACAACCTTTATCTTCTTTTGAATGATCATCTTATCTCTAGAAATTAACATGACTTTTAACCACTATTACTGCAACTGAGAAATTGGAAAAAGTGGCATCTCTTTAAAGTTTGCTTTTTCTAAGTGTATGTTTCTTTCTAAATACAATAATTGTCCAAAGGTGTTTAGCATATGAAATGTAAACTTAGATGAAGCCAGTTCTCTGGGTTTTCCTCATGCAAAATCATTTTACTTTGTAATATTTATTTTGTATTATGGGTTTTAGAAATTCATAGGATCAGAGAGCTCAGTGAGTATAGTTATAGTCTCTGCTGAAGTATTATGGTGATAAGCTTCCTCCTGGATAGAATGTCTTTAGTTTAAAGATTTATTATCAATCAATCAATCATATATCAATCAGCCAATCTTGGGGTCTCATTCTGAAGGCAAAGCTGCTTTAACCTCATGATCCTCTTGTTTCAGCCTAAAAGCTGAGATACGTGCTATCAATTCTTACTTGTTTTATTAACTAAAAGTATGCTATATGACAAATATATATACTGTAGATAAGCATAGTTCTAATGTTAATTTTAAAATATTTAAAATGTATCTTGAGTTTAGTTTTTAATTTACATATTTATTTTGAAAAAGCTCAGCTTCTTTGCTAATTTTTTACCTTTATAAATCTAAACTATGTAGTTAGCTTTGTGGTTTCGAGCAATAACTTTCTCCTACTTTAATGTGCATGTTGGCATTTAGGGAGCACTATTGGTGCTTAAGACAAGGGATTCAAGTCAGAATGTCTGGGTTCAAACCCAGGTTCTACCACTTCAAGGATTTTGTGACATTGGCAAGCCCCGAACCTCAGCTATCTAACCTGAGGCTAAAATAATTGTTTTGTATTTAATTATTATTAAAAATGTTCTGATTATTTTAAAATGAAAGTAATTTTTGCATGACTGGTAAATGTCAAGCAAAATGACTTCTGGTTAACAGTGGTTCTCAACTTTCCTAATGCTTCAACCTTTAAAATACAGTTCCTCATGTTGTGATGACACCCCCCTCTTCATAAAATTATTTTTGTTGCTACTTCATAACTGTAACTTTGCTACTGTTGTGAATTGTTATGTAAATTATCTGTGTTTTCTGATGCTCTTAGGCAACCTCTGTGAAAGAGTCATCCAGCTGCCAAAGGAGCCACAACTCACAGGTTGAGAATTGCTGGGTTAAGAGTTTGGATTCTTGACTCTCAGTGTCTGACCAAACTCAAATCCGGGTCTGTTACTGACCGATAATATTAAGACCTGAAAAACTTACGATTGTTTTGGGGTGTTAATAGTGATACCTATTAAATGTCTTTATTGAACATTAAAGGAGACAATACTAGTAAAACAGTCTCTACTAAGCATGTTGGATAATTGCTAGCATTGTTCATCATATATCTTGGGCTTATTGTTTGACACATTAAAATATTGAAAGTTTTCATTGTGGGAAAACTATACACTCATGAATTTTTATTTATTGACTGTAGTCAGTAAATTTATTTCTTCAAATATATAATGCCAACATGCATGAGTTGTTGACTGTGTACTTTAAATAGAGATTTTCTGAAGGTTTTTCTTAGGAGAGAACAGTCATTTTAAAAACAATTTTGTGTGTGTGTGTGTGTGTGTGTGTCTGTCTGTCTGTCTGTCTGTCTGTATGTCTGTCTGTCTTCAGGAGTCTTCTACCTTTGTTTTTAAGCAGGTTCTATCACTAAACCTGGGGTTTTCTGATTTGGCTAGGTGGAACATTTAGTAAGTCCCAGGGATCTTCCTGTTTCTACCTCATCAATCCTGGAATTACAAGTTTGCACCACGTGTCCAGCCTTTTATGTGGGTGTTGGGATTGAATTTAGGTCTTCAAGTTTGCATAGCAGGCTTACTGATGGAACTCTCTCTCCAGCCCTGCATCAGGAATTTCAAATATTTTTATTTATTTATTTTGTGTTTATAGGAGTTTCACTTGTATGTATGTGTGTGCACCATATGCATGATTTTATCCATTTTATCTATGCATTGTCCATGGAGGCCAGAAAAAGGTATTGGATCCCCTTGAGCTGGAGATACAAACAGTTCTGAGCTGTTATATGGGTGCTGGGAACTGAACCTAGGTCTTCTAGAAGAGCAGCCTGTACTCTTAACTGCTGAGCCATCTCTCCAGCTCCCAACAGGCATTTTTAATAGATTTACTTGCCTTTGATGCATGCTGTAGAAGCTTTGAAAAGGATATATCTATGTACATATTAATTGACCATATTCTTAGATATATGCAGGATGTCTACAAGCAGAATCATAGTATAAGATTTCAGTCTTATATTCAATGAAAATATTATAATTAGTAAGATCTAAGTAGAATTTTTTTATTGATTCTGTACAATGTTCATGTTTGTAGTCTGATTTCAGTGCATTTTCTATTGTAGTTTTATGCTTAGGTGAGAATGAGCAAATGTTAATATTCTCAGAACTACTATTGCTTATTGAAATAATAAATATTATGGCCTTGATATAATGATAGAATAGGAATCTGAGGATTTATAATATTTCCTACTAGGAAATATTATTTATTTTTTCTTCACTCACATTACTATTTAATATTATAACTGTATTTTCTGAGTAGGAAAATAAGTATTCATCCAAATAATAAATAAAATTAGGTTGTATGAGTAGCACATTTGTAGCAGGTCTATTTTTTTCTATTCGAGAAAAGTATTATTTTTTAATTTGTCCAAAGATACAACACATATTTATCAATAAATTTGTAATGAATAGATTAACCATTAAGAAAGCCTCACATCTGAGTTTGTTGACTTAGTTTTACTTTTTGCTCTATGAATGAAGCTTTAATATAGCATAAGAAGAACAAATGAGGGAGAACCCAGGTCTTTTAGAACTAGCCTTAGTATGCTCATATTCTCCTCTGAAGTATTCTGCTGATATTTCTAATATGTCATGTCAAAACCATACCCAGGATTTTCCCTAAATTTTTTTTCTTCTACATGCCTCTTTCTCTCATGCTGTTAAACAAAATGCCTTTTCTCTCATATTTTTCCAAGCTGACTATTCAGCTTGGAATTAGAATTATCCTCAGCTCTTTCTCATCTTATATAGTCTGTTGATTGGGTCATTGCATAAGAATATAAATTCTCTGAACAAAAATTAGAATTTATTCTGTTTCTCTGCCACCATTGCTACTGCTTCATTAAGTAAGCTCATTATAATCTTGCAACTATTCAGTCCCTACCTTATTCCATTTTTTTTAATTTTAACCAGTATAATTTTGAAAGGCATGTCTGTTATAATCCTATTGCTCTCCAAGTTCAAAATCTTTATGGTGATATCCAAGACTCCAAGACAGTTTGAAGCTAGCTTTCTTTACTTTTGTTTCTCATAGTCTATTTTTGGTTTTTCCAAAGCACATGTTCTCTCACTTGTTCATCCATCCACTCACACACACACTTACTGTTAGCCAGTCGGTGCTGTTAGGTACATGAGGACAGAGGTGAACACAACAGCCATGACTGTTATTCTTCAGTGGCTTTGGAATGTTATATCCGTGGCCATGATAGTTTGTCTCCCACTTTTCATTCATAGAGTTTTATTAGGGTTTTCACTTGCACTCAAGTGAATCTTTTTGTTTTCTAACTCTCACAAGTGGTTCATCTATCTGTCCACTGTCACTACAATAGCGCTCACTGCTTTTCCTTAGGCTTACTTGTCTAGACTTTCCCATGAGGTTGAGCTGCACAGAATGGAAGGAAGAAGATCAAAGGCATAAGTTGGGGGCAGCGGATAGGAAAGGACTGAAGAGGAGTTGAGAAGACAGGAGAAACAGTGTGAGCACTGCTAGAAAGCACGGCTTCTAGTAGCTTTGGATTCTGCCTGGGCATGTGGTTCATGTCTCTACAGATAAGTTTATGATGGAGATGGTCATTGGATCTTTGTGAAGACTGAGTTAGTCATAAGATATATACTATATGTACTTGTTGCTGCCAGCCCCTTCATTTTCATTGTCCCTCATTTACAATGTCACATCTGCAACACAGCTGACCCAGCTTTGAGTAGATTGTAATGTCATACTCTGTTCTACTTATGGTATGCCTGACTTTCATGAATAATGAAAAGCTAACAGATAAAAGCACTAATTACTCATCTGTTAGTGACCTCATTTTAAACAAATGAGCTCTGCTTAAAGAATCTTGGGGGAGATTGCAGGGTAGATGCTATTGAGCAGTATGTGGGGGGAAGTGGGTCATTCTTCATAGGGGATGTTTGAGATTTAAGATCCTTATGTGCATGCTTGTCAGATACTAGGCATGCAAAAACATGGTCTTTTTTTAACTTCAGATGACTGGTCTCGTTTTAGACAATTGAGATGTAAAAGAACAGTGATTGTTGAAGGTGGGAGTTCAAATCTCCTTGGGTGGTGACGTATATTCTCTTTATACTAAGTTCTGTTTAGTCTGACAGCTCATCATAACAAGATCTCATGATCCTTAACTTGTCTAAGTCCTGTTAGTTTATATGATGTGGTCATAGAAGTCATAGCTTCCAGAAAAGCACATCTGACCCAAGTGCTGGATCTTGGTCTTCCTAAGTGGAGATCCTGTTCCTTTCCAGTCATAGGCTATATGATACTGGATTCTAACTGCTTCCATCTATGTGTGCGGGAAACAGGAGCTATGTATAGAACAGTGCTTGATGTATGGCAGATAGTTCAGGAATTCCGTTGTATAAGTGGAATGATATGATAGATGAGATGGGAATTCAAGGCAAAAGAGCAAAGACAAGTCAGACCCCAAACTGTATGTTCTTCATGAGACTGAAGTGTGTGTTGGGAGGAGAGGCTGAAATGTAAATGACAGATTATGGAATTTTAGTAAGAAAGGCCCAGCAAGGCTTTGAGCAATAATAATAGTACATGTTCTCATTAATTTAATAATTCATTTTTATACATGAAAAATACTTTTTAATTCAGTGCTAAAATTTTTAACACTCTTTGTGGTTGTAAAATTGGTGAACTACCTATGTTTTCTTCATGGATTTAAAATTTGTTAGCTACCTATATTTTAGACTTTTTTCTTTTAATATATTTATTTAGAAACATTTTGAAAATTTATAAATGAATGCTATTGGATATATTGAAAAAGTATTTTTAGATTTTTATTTAAACAATTCTCTTATAAACAATTTTAAATTATGACAATTTATAATTAGATAGCAATCTATCCAGTGTATATTGGGAATGTCCTTCTTATTAAAAGCTTAGAGACAACAGATGCTGACAGCTGTGACTTTCTTCTCTCTAGTATCTCCAGAGGCAATTGGATTTTTGTCAGCGGTTGGGGTCTTTATTGTCTTGATGCTGCTCCTTTTTCTCTATATTAATAAGAAGTTCTGTTTTGAAAATGGTGGAGGGTTTCCAGATCTTGGTTCAGGATACAACACACAGAAGAATTCACAAGATAAAATGTGTAAGTATCACATTCTTTATCTGTACTATTTCTTGTTCTGATAGTTTCTCTGAGATGGTTGACCTTGGTGGATGATAACCTTAACATTCGAACTTCTACTTTGTAAGAATGAAATATATGTTAAATAATTATGTTCAAGTCTCTTATTTTCTACAGATTATTAAACCACTACAAAAGGTGGTTGTCTAATACTGCAAAATACTGTTTTTAATTTCAATTATAAAGCATGGTTTTGGGCTTATGCTATGAGTAGATAATACTTTGGGGGGGGGGAGCCTGGTCCATGTGTACCTGGCTCTCAGGAGAGCTTTCCCAGTGTCCTCATCAGGCTTTTGATGACACTGGCCCTTTGTCTTTCCTTTCTTTTTATTCAGCTGAGGAATGATGTTGTTGCTAGGAGGAGATATTTTTCTATACCATGCTCTATTCCAGAAACACATAGGGATTGCGCTCTGGTGTTACTAGATCCTAGGAAACTTGAGGACTGTAATACTGTATTTTCCCATTTTGAGAAGCTTTTAAAAATATTAGTTCAAGAGCTTTTATTTGTTGTTTCAAATATTGGCTGATATAAATGATAGGGGAAAAAGTTGAGAATGATAAAACCAAGGTTTTTAATGTTAATTTTGTAGAGTTTCAAAGAATGAGAGCAGAGGAGCCAGGCTTTTCTATGTACAGATACTAGAGAATGCTTTTCTCTTCTGATAACCTCAATTACGTTTTGATTTCTGTGTTAGAAACTGTGCTGCCTTATATAGTTCTGACTTGGTTTTATGTTTCTCATATTCCACTCCAGCCCTGTATGTCACTCATTTGTGTGAATGAACTACTTAAAAATCTGAGTGTGTGTGTGTGTGTGTGTGTGTGTGTGTGTGTGTGTGTGTGTCTGCTTCTCATCTGCCTGTCTGTCTCTCCCTCCTGCTGTCCTTTTCTCTGTCCGTCTATCCTTTCCTCCCTCCCTCTCTACCAAGCCCCCATCAGCTTTTTGTAATTCTTTGGCTCAGCTTCCCTGATTTTATTTTATGTCTTCAAATTTTTATTTGTTTGTTTTGAATGGAAAGATTTTTGCTGGAGATTGAACCCAGGCCTTTATATATGTTATGCATGTACTCTTGCTGAGCTATATTTTCAGCTTCTATGAATTAAAAAAAAAGTACTAGCAATAAGGTTATTATTTGTGGATATAAGTAACATCTTAAAGTTTTTTAAACAAATTTTTTAAACCAAAAGACAAATCTGTAGAGAAGAGTGACATTGCCGTATACATTTCATATAGATCCATTCGGACTGGCACAATAGGAATCAACTTGACTCTGGTGTCAGCTTCCTTATCAGGTCTGTCTCTCACCTTTGGGTGCCCCAGTGGACACTTGCAGGCAAGAGAGAGTGAAACTTTTAAACAACCTCTTACTATCACTGTACAAGTAATACAAAGATACCCTATTATTTTTTCTTTCACTTGTTAAAGTTAAAATGGCATTCCCCCTATAAAGCGACCACACATCAAATAGGATTAAATGTCCCTTTACAGTGTCATGGAAATGCCATTCAGCTCTCACCTTCTCCCCCTGTTCTTTCCACCTTGCCAGAATGTTTAGATATTTTCCTCTAAATGTAGTTCTTAATTTGAATTATTGATAGTCTGTTAATAAGGTTTTCCCTTATGCTGACTCTTAGTTAATAAACTAAAGTACATATTAAAATCCTTTCTAACTTCTTCTTTCAGGTATAGACTAAATACCCAATAGTATTTGAGGGAAAATAATGTCTTGCTGCTGTTTTGATAGCTATGGAGTGGGAAAAGATGCCATTACACTTAAACCAAGTGATTTGATTTTTATTTTTTTTCCGGAGGAATCTTTACTTCAACATATTTTTTTCCAATGCATATTGAATTTACAGAAAGATTAAAAGACACAATGTGAAATACTTCTGTCATGCTAATAATCGCAACATTTATATAAATGCTAAATTCACATTCCAAAGTAGTTGATATCTTGAGAAGAGAAAATTCCACTGTTGCATCTTTTAGGAACAAGGAACTGGAAAATGGCATTTTTCAAAAGTTTTCAGCAGAATCTACCTTCAGTGTCTTCCCTAGTAGACACAATCAGTAGTGCTGTAGAAGATTTAAGCATTGCGGTTGGGGAAGTCAGCTATGCATTAACTGACTCAGTCGCTGGGCAGGTAGCGAATATGATGCATGGCTTTTGCCCAGAGGAGGAAAGCTGCACAACAGAAGAGGCTGCAGAGTCTTCTAAAGCCAAAAGTGCAGTATTGTGGGATACCTCCAAAAACACTGCTTGTCAGAAAACACAGTCTGATACAGAGCACAAAGCAAAGCAAATAACCTGCTGTGACACTTCAGCTCCACAAAAGCAAGAACAAGAAATGCATGAACAGGGATTTTATATTCATGATGGGCAGTGGACACCCTCAGAGTACAAAAAACCTGAAAATGCTGGTGGTTCTGCATTGCAAGGATTCATGAATGATGGAATATCAACTGTCAAGCAGAAAATGGGGGCTGCACCTACTTGTGAACTGCAGCGTCCTGACACATACAAGACAGCTGGAGTAGGAAGCTCCAGGAATGATCAGAATGGTTCAAAGGAGGTAAGTTATCTAGAAGTGAAAGGGAGTCTGAACACCAGTGGACAAAATGTTGTGTCTGAGCAGAAGTACGTGGCTCCGGGTGACTCTAAAGCCAGACTGCAGCATGTGCCTATGGAAAGAGAGCAAGAGAAATCGAGGAACTTAACTAAAAACAAACATCTTACTGAGTCACAGCATTCTGATCATTTTAAAAGAGCTAAAACACATGATAAACATGATGGATTCAAAGGGAATGAATGTTCTCCCGAAGATAACATGAAAAACAACAGACACAGGGCACAGAAATCCATTGTGAAGGAATACACACATTCAGCTCCATCAACAAATTGTAAAATTAAGTTTCCTGGGAAAATCAAAGAAAAAATAAATCCAACAAAATACTACAAAGTGAAAGAAGACATAAAAACAAAGAAAAATGAAGTCAATTCTCCTAAGAGAGGAACAGCAAAGAATAAAGTTGGCAAATATTCTAAGATATTACCAGAAAAAGGTGAGGTCTACTAATGTTAGTTTAAGTGATTAAATTTTTCTTGATTTTTTTTAAACTACCAAAACATTTGAATTGCTCAACTTTCCTTTCTGTGTCTACATATCTATTTTTTTCTTTGATCTTCTTACTTGGAGATATTTTTAGAGACATTTAGATTTTTTTCAGTCACTTTTAGATAATTTATGTTATTTTATACCACCAGGTATTGTCTATTATCCCTACACTATCTGAACAATTTCCAGCAGTCCTGATGTTTTGTTTTCTTTTTTGTGCTCTTGTGAGCAGAATTTCACTGAGCAGCTCCAGTTGGCCTGAAACACTATATAACCCAGGCTGGCCTTGAGCCTCAGATACTCCTGCCTGAGCTTCACTTACTGGGATTACAGATGTGAACCACCACACTCATTTCCTAATTTAATTACAATTTATTTTAATACTAGAAACTTTATGTAGATTTTAATTAGAACTTATTTGCTATGCTACTCATATATTTAAAGTTTTGTTTTACTTTCATAACTAAATCTTGAGTTGGTTATATACCCCAATGAGAACCTATGTAAAGTATTTTATGTTTCTGGAAATCAGTAGCTTCTATATTGTTAAATAATATGCTTTTAAATATGGTTTTATTCATTTAGCTTTACCTTACAACATTTACAAGCCTGCCCTTGTTTGTAATGATTGTACATGAACAATACATTATTATTCATGAGTTCTTTATATAGAATTAAGATTCTGAATACTGTATTTACAGTATTCTGCTACAACATTTGTGACGGTTTTCAAAACGTTTTTGCAGTGCATACTTCTGATAATTGCTTCTGGTACTCTTTCATCACATCTTTATTGCTGATTTGATCAGAAAGCCCCTCAAATACCGACTTCTGTTTATAAAACTATACACCTGTCATTTTCTATAAATTTAGATTTTTATAAGATATCAAAACCTGAGTAGCCATGAAAATAGTGGAAGACTTTTGTATTTTGCTATGTGACTCATCTGTAAGAGGGATCTACTGTATATTGAATAGTGGGTTTTTAATGGCGTAGGAGAAGCTGATCCTAGACTAATGGGCTAGTTAAAAAGAAATACAGTTTGTGAAGATTCGTTCATTGTAGAACCCATTCTCATAGCAGCTGTCATTCATTGGGCTTTGATGGCCTTGTTTAGTTCTGACAACTTCATTACTTAGGAAGTAAAGTAACAGATTATTTAGGAAATGACAATAGGATGATTCGCAGGAATAAATACAGTTATAGTAGCACTACAAAATTTTATGTTTTACTTTGTTTTTATTGAAGAGCACTCTGGCATCTCAAGAAACCAAAGACTCAAATATCCCGAAGAAGAGTCAAATACTGACCTTAACAATTTGCAGGTGTTTTGGTCCGTACGTTTTCCTTTCATTTAGTTGCATTGCCTTATTCCTAGAACCAATGTAGTAGGCTCTTATATGAAAGACTCAGGCATAAGAAAGAAGAGTTTCTCTGATTTTTTCATGTAAGGCATTCTGGAGTAGAGGAAGTTTGACTGCAAAGGGCAGCATGAGAGTACATCCATGAGGGGCTTCTTCCTTTACATTCTGGTGTTTGAAGAGACATCACATGCTGATCTGGGTTTCAGAAGGGCTTGGTCTAGTTGTCATAGCACTGTCTAGTCAGATTCTTGATGATGGTGAAGTTGGAATATCTGCATTGTTCCAGATTAACCACCCATTACATATAGCTCTACATACTGTAAGTGTGGCTGGTGGATGGAAGAGATTTGGTGATACCTGTTCATACATCATGAGTAATGAACGCTTGGGCTGGAGAGATGGCTCAGCCGTTAAAGGCTAGGCTCACAACCATAAATATAAGAGTAATGAACGCTTAACTGCTTTACTGTTTCAAAGAGAATATAAACATTACACCTTTTAAAATTTGGGTATGATAAAGTAAAATTTTCCTAGTTATTCAACATTTCCTAGTAATCTATCCTTGTGTGTGTGTGTGTGTGTGTGTGTGTGTGTGTGTGTGTGTGTAGATTGCATGTTGAAGTATGTATAATATTTATTAAAAATATAATTTTATCTTCTAGCCTTTCCTTGTGAACCATAATCTTACCCACTTGTGTTAAGGGCTACATGAACCTAGTATGCATGTTGAATGGATGTGTCATCACTTGCCTAACCAAGACCCACTGATAGGCATGTTGGTTATTTTGTTTTCTTTTGCTCTCAACATATTTCACAAACATATATCTATGTTCACTTAATTAGTAAAAGACTTGGCAAGTTTCTAGAAATGAAAATTTCAAGGACTACACAGAGTTTGATGTTGGATTTGCTTTATGAGTTTGCTCTGTCGAAAACTTGTACTAGTTACAACCCCAGTGTGTCTGTGTCTACCCATTTCTCTGCTGCTGTTAGCATGGAGCAGTGCTAGTTCTGAAAATATAGACCAAATAAAAACCAGAAATTTGTCTTATGACATTGATTTACTCTAGTCCATAAGTACTGACAGCACTTATAATTTCATTTGTATATAATAGATCTTTTGCAAAACTATGTAACATAGCAATTATGATTTCCTTTGTACTTAAAAAGGTTACAAACCTCTGTGACTAAGATTATTTATATAATTAGAATGTACAGTGTGATATTTCCTATAAATACATAAAAATTTTATAGTTGATATTCTTATATAAAAATATATTTTCTAAAGCTGAATTTTTGTGTCATTACATACATATATACATGATGTTACAATATACTTTAAATTCAATTTAAGGAATTATCAAGAATTTCAGTAATTTAAGAATTGTTCTAATTAGTTTTACCCTGTGTGTTCCCACACATACATACACATTTGCGTTTGTGTTTGTATGTTTTAGATAAATTTGCCATACGTTTTAAAATTATAATTTTCTTTTACTGTTATCCAAATAGATAATTCCTACATGGACAGAGATGAGCCTGGTTCATCCTCTGAAAGTGAAGACGAAGCGCTGGGTAAATACCATGAGGCCTTATCCAGAACCAATACTTCCAGGTGGCCATTGGTGGACTCTAGACAAAAGAACTATGCCTGGGAAACAAGGCAAAAATACAGCCCGTTGTCTGCAGAGTATGATGGGTACAGCAGTGAAGCATCCATAGAGGATGGTAAGAAAGTTAATTTAAAAAATGAAACACTATTATGTTAAATGATATATGCCTAAAATTCCAGTCATCTGTGGTTGCACACTGAGAGACAGAGTGTCGGGTTCTGTTTCTGAGTATAATACAAGTAGAAAATTTGAGCTGACCATGAAAAACAGCTTCAAAAAAACACAAAGAAAAATGTCAAACAATTTCTTGAATATGGTAGCTGGAGTTCTTACTTACAGTGCACAATGCCCACATGAATGATATGTGGGTGAGAATGTGCTGTTCCTTATGTGTAGGTAGTTTTCATACACCTGTTACAGAAACCAGTAGAGTCTAAGTATGACTATTGTGACTCTGAGCTGGACTCCAACATCAGCCAGGTGTCTTAGATGGCACACAGAGAATGATGTGGTGATCCTGTGCCATGTACTTTCTGAGAATGGGTGCAGTATTACACTGTGTTTTAAAAGCAATTCAAGGGATTTTTCAAAGGTTTCAGTAATTTCAAATATTTTGTTACTAATTGGTTTGGCATTATTTGCTGATGTGGACTTCAGAACAAAACCTGGGCAGAAGATATAAGTCCACTCATAGTTCTCCATAATAGAAAGACAAGATGTTTTACCATTAGTTAAAGCATACTTATTTTACATTTAAACACATTATTTGCTTGATAGAATGGCTTCCCAATAGTAATTAACTGTCTTTATAACCATAAAAGAACAATCCTACAGGCATCAGTTTCTTTGATTTTGTAGTTGGGATTTGTCTTCTTTAGGACCCTTTCCTATTGATGATTTAAGTATTATTCCAATTTGTAAGTAGTCAAAGGAGCAAAATGATATATGGTTTGTGTTTGGTTTCATGCTAACTAGAGATCTGTGTATAGATTTTTATTTCTGTTACTATACAGGTATAATAAGGAATGAACTAAATACTGTGTTTTTACAAAATAGAAGGTTCATTATAGGTATAAAGAAATATTAGACATAGATGCCACTCATAAATAATACCTTTGTAATGGTACACACAAGATATGTGTCTACGGAGGTAACTAAATAATGCAATCCAGTAAAGCCAGCCTGCAATTTATATGTACCTCTGGCACTTGAACAATAGAGCAGAAGAATGGTTGTGAATCTGGTCCTAGCTGACATTCTTGTCATTTATTAGCCATGAAAACCTGAGGAGTATATTTTATTATGTCTAAAATGTGGATAGTATCAACCTGGTCAAGTTGTCATGAATATCAGTTGATAGACAGTAAATGGCCAATCAGCATTGCTGAAGGTGAGATGTTATGAAAATCACAATGGTTATGGGCATAAATAGTTTTGAGCAAGCCTGAGTTTGAGTCTGTAACTCTGGTACTTTGATTCTTCAGATGGAATTTAGGATGTTTTTCTTTATTTTCTTTACCCTTCTTATATTTTATTACCCTCTGTGGTCTTTTTATTCTAGAATGCTCAGTAGCCATTTTCTGATGAGGAGCAAAGCCTAACTTAGGTTGCTTTGTACTTGCTCTCACCTTAACAACTGCTACAAGTTTGGAGACAAGACAATGTTAGGGCAGACTTTGTAGTTATACACAAGCTGTAAGGTACATAATTGAGGAAAATTTTCAGGTACAAAGAGAAGGCTCCTTGTCTCAAACACTGGAATGTATACAGTATGTAAGGGAATAGGAGGCACCAATGGGAAGGGAGATGAGGACTGAACCTGCCGAATTTGATAACTAGAGAGAACTCACTGAAGGCTTTGCTTTGAAAAGGCATGTGTAGAAAGATACATCAGGAAGACTATAGGAAAAAAATCAATGAAGAGACTTGAGCTTTAAGAGCTGTCTGCAGAAAATGGGGGAAACCTGGATCATGCTAAAGGCAATAGGAATTTGGAGGACAGGAATATAGAAGTGGAATTTTTCTGGATTTAGGACCACAGTGTATTTTGAACATCAGAAAAAGCATAAAAAATACTGTGATTTTTTAATGATATATGAGAGTGAATAGAATACTGGGGTCATTGTTGTGAATGTGGAATCCCAGGGAGGAATCTACTTTTTGTTGGAAGTAGGGAGTAGGGATAGCGATTTCTGGTGTTTATCCCTGTACAATGCAGGATGTTAGAGCAACTGAAAATAGTTATTGGACTTGCAGTTGTAAGTAGACTTAGACCAAGAGGTTTTTAGATGCATATGCTTAGAAAATATGAGTGTGAATTAAACTGAAATTTCACTTAGAAATCATGAGATTGAATTAAACAGAGGCTGTATGGAGAAAAAAAAGTCACATAAATAGACAAAGAAAAGATAGTAAAAGAGACTAAGAAAATCCAGAGAAATTATGTAGTCATCCAATGGCAAAAGAATTTTAAAGAGAGGGGAGCAATTAGCATGGTCAGAATTTAAACAAAACCTATTTTCTAATAAAAGTGATCCTTTCAGTTGGAGTATTAATAGACTAAGAGTAATAACTCAGAATGTGTGTTGATAAGGAGGGAAATATTCATCTCTTCCTGCCTATAGTTACTACTCACTGGCTTGAAAGAGAAGAAGGTGGAAGGTTTGTAGTGTGCTGTGGACCTTCTCCCTTCAGCCCTCAACTATCTGTAGTTCTCCTTTGTTGTATGTATTGGGAGGGAGGTGGTTTTTTAATCCATCATTTTATTCCATTAGTATTTGTAGTTGTCCTTACTCGAGCACCACACTATTTGATTTCTATAGTTTCATAGTATGTTTTGAAATCAGGAAGCAGGAATCTTTCAGTTTTGCTTTTATTTTTTAGAAATGAAGGTCATTTGGGATTCTATGGGAAGTTTAGAAGTATGTGTGTTTGTGTGTGTGTGTGTGTGCGTGTGTATGAAAGCCATCAGTTGCAGTTTAGAGAAATAATATCTTTAGATTGCCTTGTGTTTAATCAACATTTTACCAATATTAAATCCTCTAAATATGGTGTGTCTTCTCATTTATTTATGTTCTTAATTTCATTTGAAATTTTTATAGTTTTTACATAAGATTTTTTACTTCTTAAATTAATTTTCAAGTATTTTATTCTTCCTTATACTATTATAAATAGAATTGTTTTTTAAATTTCCTTTTCTAGTTGCTCATTATTAGTAAATACAATTGCAATTTTTTGAGTGTTGGTCGTGTACTCTGTTTTATTACTGAATTTATTCATTCTAATAATATTTTCTAATGTGTGGAACCTGCAGGGTTTTTATGTAGATTGTAATACCATTTGCAAAGAAAACATTCTGAATATTTCTTTCCTTTGTAGATGTTCTATACTTACTTTTTTTTTTTTTGCTTAATAGCTTTAGTTAGTCCTTCCAAACTGAATAGATGTGGCAAAAGGTAGGTATCTATACCCTTTTATGCTCTGAGCTCTTAGTGTCTATCACTGAGTGTTAAGTTTGATGTGGGTGTTTCCTGCTTGACTTTATTATGTTAAGATAGTTTTTTACTGTTCCTAGTTTGTTGATTACTTTTTATCATGAAAAGGTCGAACTCCCATCCAGAGGAGAGTCACAGGTGAGGAGATTCTGGTACCTGGACAACCCATCAGAAGAGTCCCTCTCGGGATTGAGGTTAAAACCTAGGGTCTGATTTCAGACTCTCACTAGCAGACAGGAACTAGGCTTTAGAAGTGAAGGGCTCCTCCAGCAACACCTAAAAGAAGGGACCATGCACAACAGGGCCCTGCCTCCAGGGTGAACTGTGTCATAGAGAAGGACTAAGGCTGTGAAATTCAGACACCTGTCCAGAGCAGAGTCAAAGATAGAGCAGACTCTTGTTCAGAAAAGACAAGAAACACACAAGCCGTCTTTTTTTTTTTTTTTCATTGTGGGCTGCTAAAGTCTATTAATATTGGGAATGAGTTTTATGAGTAGAGGAAGCTACTCTTATCATCAGGTGAGGCTGATGAGCCTATGTCAAGAGATAGGGCATCCCCAAGAATTTCTAGAAGCTAATAAGGAGTGTTTCTGGGAAGGAGAGGTCATCGCCCAGACTGCTCACCTAGAAAAAGGACACACAAGGAGAAATTCAGGACAGATTTTTCAGAGGGGGATGCTTTGGATTCCACTGGTAGAGCCACCAAAAGTGAGAAGAAAAATTTGCTAACCACATTAAACTGAATGGAATATTCTTTTTTTATTTATTATGAGTAAAGTCTCATTTTTTCATGTTTTTCTTTTTTATTATGAATAAAGTCACATTTTCTAAAAAAAAAAAAAAAAGAAAGAAAGAAAAGGTGTTGAATTTTGTCAAATGCTTTTTTTTCTGACTCAATTGAGATGATCTGTTTTAAGACATAGATGTGTTATCTTTTCCAATGCAGTGATAAAATACTTATAAAAACAACTTTAAGATGGGAAGATTTATTTTGGCTTTGTCATCACTTGGTTCTGTCTCTGGGTTTGTCTTGAGGCAGAGCAACGTGAAGGAAAAGGCACAGCCCCATTGCAACTCTAGTGACAAGATACAGTCTTCTGAGACACACCCCAGTGACTCATTTCTTGTATCCAACTCCTGTGATGGCCTCAAATTATTAAACTGACTGATAAGTTAATTCACTGATGAGGTTAGAACACTTATGAGCTAATTGCTTTCCTAAAATCTATCATATGGCATTCAATCCTATTATACATGAGCCTTACACAAACCATAGCTATAATTTCCCCTGCATTCTGTTAATAGGGCTTATTGTATTGTCTTTGCATTCATGAAACTTGGTTGTTAAGTTCAATTTTTTAATATATTGCTGAATTCTATTGACTGGTTTTGTTGAGGTTTTTGGTACTAGTGTTCACAAAGTCTACAGGGTCTTAGTGTATGTATCCTTTTCTGGGTTGGTCTAAAATAATACTTACATAACAGAATGATGGACTGTTCACTTTTCTGGAAAAATTAGAGAATGCTTAGTGGTAAATCTTATTTTAAATGTTTGCCAGAAATTCACAGAAGAAGGTTCTGTGCAACTAGCAGAAAAATGTCTGCTTAGAGGTTCACCCAGAGGGTGATGCTAGCCTAGGAAGAAGGGAGGGATCACCATGCAAAGTAAACTTTTGACCACTTTGCTTTACTTCTTTGTATATGTATGTGAGTGATGCTGTATGGAAACATGTTGGGGGATTATGTGTCCTCTTGCACATTGTGGAGATCAGAAAAGAACCTTTTCTAGAACACCCAGGTGTTTTACTCCATCACTTTCCACCATATTCCTTTGGGACAGGCTCTTTCACTGAATGGCAAGCCACACTGATAGTCATCGATAGCCCAAGCAATCTTGTCTCTGCCCTCAAAGCACTGTAGTTTCAAGGTGCCCAGGTGACCATACCCAGCCTTTTATGTACATAATAGGGATTTGAACTTACTATCATATGTTAGCACATTAAGTGCTCTTACCAGGCCATCTCTGTAGCCCAACTTAAATATATTTATTCTTGTGTGTGTGTGTGTGTGTGTGTGTGTGTGTGTGTGTGAGAGAGAGAGAGAGAGAGAGAGAGAGAGAGAGAGAATATGTGGGTATATAGGAGTGCATGTGCACTTGTGTGTGTAAGAGAGAATATATGTGGGTGTATATAAATGCATGTGCACTTGTATGCATGTGTGTGTTCATGTGTGTGCATGAGTGTGTGTATGAAATAAGGATGCACTTTGATAGATGTACAAGAGAAACATCCCAAAATGAAAGGAAAAGGGAACTTGGCTCTGTTGCTGTGTTGCCTAGATCAGAGTCAAGCTCCGTAGCTTTAATGCTCACGTTTTTCACATGGTAAGTAGATATAACGATTATGTGATTTCTCCAGCACACTTATACCCATTTATATAGTCAGTCATTGAAAAATGTTTAATAGAAGTCCTCATTTTTATCAGTAAGATTAATATTCTTTTCTAGTGTTAGCTGGGCATTGGAAGAGTTTGTGAAACTCAGAGCTTCAAAAGCGAGTGTCCTACTCAGGGCCTGTTGCCAGCCCCAAATCTCTATGCTCCATGGTTGATCTCCCTTCTTATGGGAGTGCCTGCTGGTACCATGAAAACAGAGCTTGGGGAGCCTTCACCTCCTCTTCTTTGTTTCACTTTAGTTCTATTCTGGCTGCAGTGGCCAGAGGAGCTACTGGAAGGTTGGGGTTAGGAAGCAGCCAGTGGCCCACATCTTGAGGAAGCCAGATAGGCCTGATGGCCAGATAGGCTAAGGTAGCCCCTCCCCAAGGCACCTGAGGGAGCTAGTGAGAAGGCCAACTCTAGTCTTTGTTGTATAGAAGAGTAGAATTTAAGTGGCTCCTAGTTTAGCTGCCACACAGCCCCGAAGAGGGTTTACAGACAGTGAGAGTAAAGCAGTACTGTCTCAGTCCTTGAGATGATCACTGATTTGGGTTACTTGTTAGAAAAACAAGGCTGGTGGCACTAATTGGGAGATTAGAAGATGTGGCCTGGATGGAGGAAGTACGTCATTGAGGGTGAGATTTGAGAGTCTAATTATAACAGCAAAAGTATTTTCCTAGAGGGATTTGGGTGAATATGACAAAAATATATAAAATCCTCTAAGAATTAATAAAAATGTTTTTTAAAAAGACAAGACCACACACGGGTATTTATTACGGTGAAGATTTGGAACTTAGTTTTAACAGTATAAATTAGTTAAGAGAAAATTTCCCTAATGAATTGTAAAGACCTTGCCAAACCAAAATCTGTTCAGAACAGTTGTAAATGCAAAGTAGCTGCTTTATCTAAATTTAATTTCTATAAAAATATGTATGTATATATAAATTTAAAAGTATCATATATATACTTATACATGGTATACATATATAAGTATATATGATATTTTGTAGTTAATTTGGAGTTCATTTATTTTGGGTCCTCCTTACCTTCAAGTTAACACATGACTTTTCTAAAAATTTAGTTCACTTGAAAGAAAGACATATTCTTCCTTATCCTTGTTTATTTTTTATTTCCCTCCTTTCAGATTAAAGAAAATTTAAAACCATAGTAATACTACCAACACTTTTGAAGGAATGTTCTTTCCTGTGAAGGGAAGGCTTCGAGAAAAGATTCTTTTGATCATCGTATATGAAGTGACAGGAAGTTTACATTGATAAACAAAGAGTCTGATCAATGCCTGTGTCACTAAATCACTGAGCTCCATTAATATGTGCAGTCAACACAGGTTCATTACAAATAAAATAATTTAAATTTTATTTTTGTTTTATCGTGTGTGTGTGTGTGTGTGTGTGTGTGTGTGTGTGTGTGTGTATACATGCCACAGCATATGTGTGGTGGTTAGAGGGCAACTTTTGAGAGTCAGTTTTCTTCTTCTACTATGGTTTCAAGTATCAAAGTCAAAAGTAATTTTGCAAGGCCAATTACTTTTACCTGCAGAGCCACTTCACTGGCTTGTAAATAAAATATATTTTAAAATATCAATAAACAAAGATATATCTTGATGTGTAGCCTGAAGTTTTTCTGGCCCATCTGGGCTCATGGTCTGGAGGAATCTTTCCCATCATTGGTCCTGGAGCCGCTTATAAAATAATTACTCAGAGGCTAATATTAATTACAGACTGTTTGCCCTAAGGCTCAGGCTCATTACCAACTAGGTCTTACAACTTAACCCATTTTTATTAATATGTGTTATATATTGTCACGTGGCTCCATGGCTTTACCTATGTTCCTTTGCATCTTGCTTTCTGGGCCCCAGCCTGCAGCGTCTATGTGACTCTGCCCTTCTTCCCCTTTATCTATGCTTGGATTTCCTGTTTACCTCTAAACTGCCTTACCATAAGCCAAAACAATTTCTTTATTGACCAGTGGTAATTAAGCATATTTGCAGTGTACAGAAAGACATCCCACATCACTGATGGAAAATGAAAAAAGGCATAGCATATATTTACTCTTATAGTTAATTTGTGAAGATATTTTTTAAATTTTATTTAAAAGGGTTTTTTCTATTTTACATACCAACTACAGTTCCACTTCCCTCCACTCCTGCTCACATCCCACTTTATCCCCACACCATGCCCCACCAACTCCTCAGAGAGTATAAGGCCTCCCATGGGAGTCAATAAAGGCTGGCATATCAAGATGCTACAGGACCAAGCCCCCCCCCATATCAAATCTGAGCAAGGTATTTCTTTATAGAAAATGGGCTCCAAAAGCCAGTTTATGCACTAGGGATAAATTCTGGTCCCAATGCCAGTGGCCCCACAAATTGCCCAAGCCACACAATTGTCACTTACATTCTGAGGGCCTAGGTCAGTCCCATGCAGGTTCCCCAGCTGTTAGTTCAAAGTCAGTGAGCTCCAACTTATGACAGCTGTCTCTGTGGATTTCCCCATCATAATCTTGACCCCTTTGCTCAGAGAATTCCTTCTTGCTCTCTTTGACGGGACTCCAGGAGCTCTACCCAGTGCTTCACTAGAGATCTCTGCATCTGCTTCTCTCAGTTACTGGATGAAAGTTCTATGATGACAGTTAGGGTATCATCAATCTGATTACAGAGGAAGACAGCTCAGTTCTGAGACTTTCTCCACTATTGCTTGGACTTGTTTTTTCTAAAAGTTCTGTTGACTTTAGAATTTCTAAATCTCTAGGTATTGGTTATCATATATTTAGAAAGTTTTAAGTATGTCTATTCATTCTTAATAAAATTATTTTTATAGTGGCTATAGATAACAAATTATATAGTACAAAGAAAATTATCTAGTTTGTTTTCAAATTATTTAATTTATATTTGTTGGCCAAGGTACTCATGAATGTTCGATAAATACTCACTCTAGTCCCCAGCTGCTAACTTGTCATAAACATATTTTTCACAAAGTATTTTAAAAACAGCTTTATTGCTTTATTTTGTGCATATAAAATATGTCCATTTCAAGTGTATAATTCAGGATTACTGTGTTGCATCATCATTCTGATTTTTGCAGCATGTACTAATCAGATCTCTCACACAAATGAATAGTTATTTCCTGATCTCATCTTTAACTTCTGGAGCCATATACCTACTCTTCATAAGTTTGCTAGTTGGAGACATTCTATGTAATGAGAGCCATATGCTATAAAGCCTGTTATGTCTGGCTGCATTTACTTAGTATAATGGGCCAGCGTTTAATGTTCTTTCTTATTCAATCAATATTTCATTGAATGTAAATATCACATATTGCTTATTTATTTATCTGTTGGTACTTCTAGATTTTTTTTTTCTACTACAAAAGGCACAATGAACCCTTACATGAAATTCTTTATGTGTCCTAAAGTAAGTATTCTAATGAGTTGTTTGTGCTTAGTGGGAACATGTAAAATCATCACACCCTTGTTATGTCATGTCCATTCTTTACACAAGGAAACCAAAACAATATACTTCAGATTCAAACCAGGTAGTCTGATGTAAATAATTTCTGTTTCATATGAATGTGTCTTTATCACAAGGATCTGCATATGTAAGTGATTCTCACTGATTTGGATCCACCTCTAATACTATATAATCTTCCTATACTAGAATTTAGTACATGCTATTTTATCATTGAGCTTAGTGTAATTAAAAATTTTTGTGAGAAGAACGAAGATGGGAGATCCTTTGCCCTATTTACTTTTGTTTTCCTAGAGTTGGTCCAAGAAAGTGGTCCATGGGAAGGTATCCAGTCAATGTCTCTTGAATTAGTACAACCAGTTTTCTTTTAATTTACTTTGGGTTTTTCTTTCCTTTAGTATAACTTTCTCCCCTTGTTGCTAATTATTGAAGATTTTATTGTAATTCCACTTCAAATGCTATTCTGGTTAGATTTCCTAAGGGTTATAGAAGTTTCAAGGTATCTTGATTGATGATAGCTTGAGAATTGAGAGTTCAAATTGCATATTATATACTATAAATGACAAAGATGCTCACCTTTTCAAAATGAACAAATTGACATTAGTTCTAGATGGATGACAGGTTTTTCTCATTTCTACCATCTATCCTAAATAGTATGTAAATTGTTATGTAAGGACTAGTCAATGTCAACAAACTGTTAAAGAAAGTGAATTTTTTTGGTATTCTGCCATTAAAAGGTAACTTATTAAAGATTTACAATATGTTTGTATTCAAAAGTTGACTAAATTAGGCCTAACATATAGGTCAGCAAGGAAGGATGCGTGCCTTGAAAGTTTGACAGTAAATATTCAGTCCCCAGAGTTCTCGGAGACTTAGAAGGAGAGAATTGATGCCATAAAGTTGTGAGCACATTCTAATAAATAATAATGACAATAATTAAAAGTTTTAATATGGGTCCAAGGAGATGGCTCCACAATTAGAAGCACTTGCTATTCTTCTGGAGTTCTAAGTTTGATTCCCAGCACTCACATACAGCTAACAACTATCTGTTCCAAGAGACCTGACACCCTCTTTGGGTCTTCATGGACACTGCATGCATGTGGTACACATCATACATACAAAGCAAAATACTCAAACCTGTAAAGTAAAGATGTAATCTTTAAAAAATGTAATTTTTTAAAATGTAATTGTCTAAATTAAAGCTAGGTGTGCTGTTATAATCTCAGCACTAAAGAGGCAGAAGCAGGAGCATAGGTTCAAGGCAATAGGGTCTTACCATCAATTTCTAGTGAGCAGGCAAGAACAAAGGCAATAGTCTGAATTGTTCTGAAGGTCTCCAAAATGCCTCTGGCCAGCAACTAGAAGAGAAATTTATACTATAATTTGCATTGCACATTTTATTTGACAACTTAAAGCTTCTGGGATGAACAGCTCCAGTTAGATGCTTCCTTGAATATGAATATGTGCACAGACAGACAGACAGACAGACACACACACATAGCTTCTAATGTGGTAGATTTCCATATAACTTTTTCAAAATCCTATAGATTAGTTCTCCCTACCCTACCCCTCCTCTGCCATACCCTTCCATTTATCTCCATTTCCCCTTCATGCCATCTGTGTTCTATTATCCCTACTCAATTCTTCTCTTCCCACCAATTGTCCCCTTCTAGTTTTCTGGATTTACAGGTACTTCAATTAAAAACACTAAAGAGTGACCTTCTTTAAGAGTTTTTAATTTCCTTACTGTACATTTTTGATCTGGCTCTGATTTGTTTTACATTCAGGATTTACATGGATATTTAGGTATATTTTCCAAGTTGTTTTTGCCATTTGTGCTATATTTGCTGGACAACCTCATTTTTAATTGCTAATACAAATAATATTTTTTGTATTTTGCTAAGTTCCCATTTGAGATTATGTCTGTTTTTTTAACTTGGTTTTAATTAATTTTCCAGTTACAGTGTCTAAAATTGTAGAATTTGTCAGATTTGTGGTTATTCTTATACACCAATCCTTATAGATAAATTTTAAAGCAGTGTTCATACTATTTTGGCTGAGATCTCAGTGAACTTTCATGGAAATGCTTCTTAACTACCTTTTAGTACTGATTTTAATGATCCACATGGCTTCACAGTATTACTTCCAATTTCAAAACAGCTGTTGATTTTTATCCATCGCCTCTACTTTGTGTCATAACAATCCTGTAACATTCCTGTGTTTTTGCTTGTTCATTTGACCTCAGCTAGGATTAGCTGGAACAGTTACATATGAAATTCACTTGGTGTTTTTATCGTGCAACTTCATGTCTTCTACATTAGGAGGTAATTCCTTCTCCAAGCATTGTTCTCTCAGTAGACAGTGCCCTGCCTCTACTGCTCTATTTTGTTTTTTGAATTTTTCTTTTTTGTGTTTTTTCAGTTCTACTTAGTTGAGATAAAATGTTCTCCTAATACTCAGTTTCTCTGAACTAATATCTCTTTGTACTCTTAAGTTCTGTTTAAATGTTAGCTTGGCAGATATCTCCATTTTCACTATCCATTTGCCCACCAAATCTCTTGAAAGCTGGATTTCAAATCTTTCCAGTGAGAAGATCTTACTTTAATTTTTCATCATGGTAAAATGAACATTGCACAAATTTATCTCATTTTACTAGGACCTCCTATGAGTAGAATTATCTACTTATCCTTTTGTATCTTTATATCTAAGTGAAATAGGATGAAGCTTTTCAAGGTTTACCCAAGTTGCAGCATATATGAGAGAATTGCATTATTTCCTAATTAGTTATTTCTTTCTTTTAGTTGTGTTACAGTATTCAAAATATAAACATCTGCCATCGTAGCCCTGAGTGGATTCATATTGTTATACAACTATTGTCACCATCTATTTCCTAAACTTTTTACTAAATAAATAAATAAATAGATAAATAACTCTTTGTGTTCTCCTTGTCTCAGTCACTGATAACTACTATGCTACTATCTGTCTCAATAAATTTACATAGAGTAAGGAATACATATAAGTGGGCTAATTCAATATGTGTCCTACTGTTATCTGTTTTTATTTCATTTAACATGTCTTCAGGGTTTACCCATGTTATGGCATGTATCAGAATTTTATTACCCTTTACACCTAGATAATAGTCCACTGTATGTACATTCCAAATTTTGCTTATTCATTCCTCTGCTTGAGTTGTGTTTCTCTTTTTGCTGTTGTGAGCTGTGGACATTGGCGTACAATTATCTAAGGATTTGCTTTCTCCCAAGGAATGGCTTAGCTAAGTGTGGTGAGTCTGTGTTTAACATTTTGTAGAACTTTCCATATTAATTGAACAATTTTCCACTCAGACTATCAGTGCATGAGGGCCACATATTCTGCATGGGTCATTGTTTTCTACTTTGTGACATTGCCTTGTTTTGAGTAGTAGCCATTGTAATGATATCAAGTAGCATCTTTCTGGCTTTGATTATGTTTTCCTAAAAATTAATACTAGTAATTATCATTTCATATGCTTATTGGTCAGTTGGGATTTTTTAGAGTAATTTGATATTTTCTTCCTATTTTTTTTGGTCTGATGTCCAAAATTGTTTAATTGTATTAAGTTCAGTTTATCTCTCTTCCCATTTGTTGCTTGTGTTCTGTGTGCCACACCCAACAAGTAACATCCAAAATTGGGGAATAAAGTTTTCCCTATATTTTTTTGTTTTGTAATTTGGGCTGTTATGGTTAGGTCCTTGGTCTATTTCCACATGTGGTATAAGAAGAGTAAATCTCCAACTCCACTGTTTTCCAACACCACAGTTAGTGATTGCTGTTTTCTCATTAGCATGCCTTGGCACCCTTGTCTGCCAACTAGCCTTACACATACAGTTGTTTTTTTTTGAACTTTGATCTAAATGTCTGTCATGGCATTATTATACTGTCTTCATGAAAATTTGTGAAGTTGAGTCTTTCAATTTTTGCCTTTATTTTCATGTTTGTTTTATCTATTTTGGTTGACACAAAAAAATAACATGTGGCTTTTAGGATCAGCTTAACAATTTCTCCAAAGAATTAATGTTAAATTACTATGGCATTTATGTTGATCCTGTAACTTGGTTTGAAGGAATACAGCCATTTTAATAGTAGTAAAACCTTTTGATCCATGAACACAAAATGTTTGTCCAGTCATTTAGATCTTAAATTTCTTTCTAGCTGTGCTTTAATTTTTAGATGTTTTAGTTTATTTATTTTTGCCATATGTCAAAATTTTACTTCATACAATATTAATAATCTATCCTATGGAACTATTGCATTTCATTTATCTGTTGATAAATGAACATTTAGGTGATTTCTATCATTTATTGTGGCTGATGTTTCAATAATGTTGCTATGTACCATTCGGAGCTCTTGCTTTCAGATATCCTGGGTGTCTTCCTAGAAGAGAAGTTCCTTGATTGTGGCAGTTTTTCTTTGTGAAATTTGATGCCTTATCATTATGCTCATGTATATTTATGAATGTCACATCATTCACATGGATTGGCCCTTTATGTTTGACAAGTCTTCTTGTTATATATAGTTCATTTTTAAATTATTTATATGTATGTGCATATCTGTATATGAGTGGCCATGGAGACCGAAAAGAGGGCATCAGATCCTGGAGCTGGAATTACAGGTGGTTGCAAGCTACCCAGTGTTGTATTGAGAGCCAACTCCAGTGCTAGGCAAGAGCAGCAAGCACTGTTAACCTGAGCCATCTCTTTATTCTGGTAGATTATTATTATTATTATTATTATTATTAATAATAATAATAAAGTCATATTTTTATCCATGTATCCCCTTATTCTAACTCCCTTCCCCCTCCTAAGCTGTTCAGCGGTTGTGGTTTGCAGCTTGAACATGCTTTGCTTTTTCTTTAAAGTTCACTAATGAGTGAGTATATCCCTTGCTTATCTTCCTGGGTTTGAGATACCTTGCTTAGAAGGATATTCTCCAAATCCATCCATTTGCCTGCAAATTTTAGGATATCATTTTTTTCTTACTGCTGAGTAGTACTCCATTATGTAGATGTCCCACAGTTTGTGAATCCATTCTTCAGTTGAGAGGCATCTAGGTTGTTTCCAGGTTCTTGCTATTACAAATACTGCTGCTATGAACATAGTTGAGCTAATGCCTTTGGAGTGCAAATGTGCATCTTTAGGGTATCTGCCCAGAAGTGGTATTGCTGGATCATGGGGAGATTGATTCCCAGTTTTCTGAGAAACCGCCATACTGCGTTCCAGAGTGGCTGAACCAGCTTATACTCCCACCAACAATGGAGGAGTGTTCCCCTTGCTCTACAACCTCTCTAGCATAGGCTGTCATCTGTGTCTTTTATCTTAGTCAACCTGACAGGTGTAAGGTAGTATCTTAAAGTTGTTTTGATTTGCATTTCTCTGATGGCTAAAGATGTTGAGCACTTTTTCAAGTGCTTTTCAGCCATTCATAATTCTTCTGCTGAGAATTCCCTTTTTAGTTCTGAACCCCATTTTTTGATTGGATTATTCAAGGTTTTGGGCTCTAGTTTCTTGAGTTCTCTATATATTTTAGAGATCAATCCTCTGTCACTTGTAGGGTTGATGAAAATCTTTTCCCATTCTGCAGGCTGTTGTTTTGTCTTATTGACTGTGTCCTTGGCTTTACAGAAGCTTCTCAGTTTCAGGAGGTACCATTTATTGATTGTTGTTCTTAATGTCTGTACTACTGGTGTTATAGTTAGGAAGTGGTGACCTGTGCCAATCCATTGGAGGGTATTTCCCACTATCTTTTCTATCAAGTTCAATGTGGCTGGGTTTATGTTGAGGTCTTTGATCCAATTGGATTTGAGTTTTATGCAGGGTGATAGGCTTGAATCTATTTGAAGTTTTCTACACACTACAATCAAGCTATGCCAACAGCATTTGATAAAGATACTATCTTTTTTACATTGAATATTTTGGGCTACTTTGTCAAAGATCAGGTGTTCATAGATTTTTGGGTTAATGTTGGGATCTTCAATTTGATTCCATTGATCCACAAGTATGTTTTTATGCCAGTACCAGACTGTTTTTTATTACTGTATAGCTCTGTAGTATAACTTGAAGTCGGGGATGGTGGTGCCTCCTGAGGTTCTTTTGTTGAGCAAAATTGTTTTGGTAATCCTGGCTTTACTGTTATTCCAAATGAAATTGAGTATTGTTCTTTTAATGTCTGTAAAAAATTGTGTTGGGATTTTGATGGGAAATGCATTGAATCTGTAGATTGCTTTTGATAAGATTGCCATTTCAGTATGTTGATCCTACCTATCCAGGAACATGGGAGATCTTTCCATTTTCTGATATCCTCTTCAATTTCTTTCTTCATTGATTTAAAGTTTTTGTCAAATGGATCTGTTACTTCTTTGTTTATAGTTACTCCAAGGTATTTAATCCTATTTGCAGCTATTATAAAGGGTGATGTTTCCCTTATTTCTTTTTCAGCTCTTTTATGCTTAGTATATAGGAGGGCTACTGATTTCTTTGAGTTAATCTTGTATCCTGCTACCTTGCTGAAGGTGTTTATCAGCTGTAGAAGTTCCCTTGTAGAATTTTGTGGGTCACTTAGGTATATAATCATATCATCTGCAAATAGAGATAGTTTCACTTCTTTTCCAATTTGTATCCCCTTAATCTCTTTTCTTTCTCTTATTGCTTTAGCTAAAACTTCTTGAGCTATACTGAATGAATAAGGGGAGAGAAGACATCCTTGTCTAGTTCCTTATTTTAGTGGGATTGCTTTTAGTTTTTCTCCATTAAGTTTGATGTTGGCTGTCGGCTTCTTGTAAATTGCCTTTATCATATTTAGATATTTTCCCTGTATTCCTGATCTCTCCTGGACTTTTATCATAAAGGAATGTTGGATTTTGTCAAAGGCTTTTTCAGCATCTAAGGATATGATCATGTGGGATCTTTTTTTTCCCCTTCAGTTTGTTTATATGATGGATGACATTTATGGTTTTTCATATGTTGAACCATCCCTGCATTTCTGGGATGAAGCCTACTTGATCATGGTGGATGATATATTTTTATATGTTGTTGTATCCAGTTTGCCAGAATTTTGTTGAGAATTTTAGCATCAATATTCATGAGGGAGATTGGTCTGTAATTCTTCTTTGTTGCGTCTTTGAGTGGCTTTGGTATTAGGGTAATTGTGGCCTCATAAAAAGAGTTTGGCAATATTCCTTCAGTTTCTACTGTGTGTAACAGTTTGAGGAGTATTGGTAATAGTTCTTCTTTGAATGTCTGGTAGAATTCTGCACTGAAGCCATCTGGACCTGGACTTTTTTAAATTTGGAGGCTTTTAATGGCAGCTTCAGTTTCTTTTCGGGTTATAGGTCTGGTTAGGTATTTAATCTGATCTTGATTTAATTTTGATGAATAGTACCTGTCCAAAAACCTGTCCATTTCTTGTAGGTTTTCCATTTTGGTGGAGTATAGATTTTCAAAGTATAACCTGATAATTCCCTGGAATTCCTGGGGGTCTATTGCTATGTCCCCCTTTTCATTTCTGATTTTGTTGACTTGGATACTCTCTCTGTGTGTGCTTTTTGGTTAGTTTGGATAAGGGTTTATCTATCTTGTTGACTTTCTCAAAGAACCAACTCTTTGATTCATTGATTCTTTGTATTGTTCTTTTTGTTTCAATTGTATTGATTTCAGCTCTAAGTTTGATTATTTCCTGCTGTCTACTCCTTCTAGGTGAGTTTGCTTCTAATTGTTCTAAGGCTTTCAGCTGTGCTGTTAGTTCTTTAGTGTGGGATTTCTTTAGCTTTTTCATATAGGCATCTAGTGCTATGAATTTTCCTCTTAAGACTGCTTTCATTGTGTCCCACAAGTTTGGGTACGTTGTGGATTCATTTTTGTTCAAATCTAGGAAGACTTTGATTTCTCTTAATTTCTTCCTTGACCCACAGGTGATTCAGTTAAGTGATGTTTAGTTTCCATGAGTTGGTAGGCTTTCTGTGATTTTTTATGTTGTTGACACTCTAACTTTAGGCCCTGGTGGTCTGATACGATACAAGGGATTATTTCCATTTTTGTATCTATTGATATTTGTTTTATGACCAATTATATGGTCAATTTTAGAGAAAGTTCCATGTGGTGCTGAGAAATATGTATATTCCTTTGTGTTTGGGTGGAAGTTTCTATAAATATCTATTAAATCCATTTGCATCATAACCTCTGTTAGACTCCTTATTTCTTTGTTGAGTCTCTGTCTGGTTGACCTATCCAAGGGTGAAAGTGGGGTATTGAAGTTTCCCACTATTAGGGTGTGAGAACTGATGTAGGATTTGAGCTTTAATAGTGTTTCTTTTACATAGATAGATGTCCCTTGTATTAGGGTCATAAATATTCAGGATTGAAATCTCATCTTGATCAATTTTTCCTGAGATGAATAAGTAATGTCCATCCTGGTCTCTTTTGATTGATTTTAGTTTGAAGTCTACTTTGTTAGATATTAGGATGGCAACACCAGCTTGTTTCTTAGGGATATTTGATTAGAAAAATCTTTTCTCAACCCTTTACTCTAAGCCTGTGTCTGTCTTTAAGGCTGAGGTGTGTTTCTTGTATGCAGCAGAAGGATGGCTTCTGTTTTTGTATCCATCGTGTTAGTGTGTGTTTTTTTATAGGTGAATTGAGTCTATTGATGTTAAGTGATATTAGTGACCACTGATTGATAATTCCTGTTATTTTTAGTGGTAGCATGTATATATTTTCTTTCTCTGGGCTTTTCTTCTTTGGGATTATTGATTGTGGTTTCATGGGTGTATCTGGGATCTTTAGGTTGGGGTTTTCTCTCTAATGTTTTCTGAAGGACCAGATTTGTAGATAGGTATTGTTTAAGTCTGACTTTGTCATGAAATACCTTGTTTACTCCATCTATGGTGATTGATAGTTTTGCTGGGTACAGTAGTCTAGGTTGACAGTCATGCTCTTTTAGTGTCTGTATAACTTCTGACCAAGACCTTCTTGCTTTCATTGTTTCCATTGAATAGTCAAGTGTTATTCTGAAGGGTCTGCCTTTATAGGTTAAGTTGGCCCTTTTCTTTTGCAGCTCTTAAAATTTTTTATTTGTTCTGTATGTTTTGTGGCTTGCTTATTATGTGGCGAGTGAACTTTTTTTTGGGGGGGGGCGTCATATCTATTTGGTGTTCTGTAAGCGTCTTGTATCTTTATAGGCATTTCCTTCTTTAAGTTTGGAAAGTTTTCTTCTATGATTTTATTGAATACATTATATGTGCCTTTGAGCTGGTATTCTTCTCCTTCTTCTATTCCTTTTATTCTCAGGTTAGGTCTTTTCATGGTGTCCCAAATTTCCTGAACGTTTTGTGTTATGACTTTTTTGGTTTTAGTGTTTTCTTTGACTGATGTATCTATTTCTGCTATTGAGTCTTCCACTCCAGAGATCCTGTCTTCCATCCCTTAGATTCTATTGGTTATGCTTATATCTGTAGTTCCAGCTCTTCAGATTTTCTATTTCACCTTTGCCTCATTTTGTGCCTTTTTATTGCTTCTATTTCAGTTTCCAGAGGAAGACAAGTTGCTTACCTCCTAGGCATGTGTCCAGGACCCCATACTTGTAGTTTTTAAAGCCATTTTTCTAATAATGGTATAGTCACTCCTGTTTTCTTGTTGTTGCTCTTTGATAAATGTGCCTTTTTGAATGTTTTACTTTCTGTTTTCAGATATTCTAGAATGACTTGTAAGTATGGATGTAGGCCACTGCAGTAAAGCAAGCACTGCAGTAAAATAAATTAGAATAATTTCTCATTTCCCATTAAGAATAAAATTAATACCTGAAGTAGTATTGTCTAAATAACAAACAAAAGAAACAATCCAACTATACCCAGTAGATACATTTTAGGTTATATGACAAATGCAGACATGCCATTTTACTGCACTTTACCTCACTGCTCTAACAGTATTGCTCTTCCACTCACCTTAAAGGTTTATGGCAAGTCTGCAGTGAGAATGAGTGTGTGTATGTTGTGGTTTGAATGAAAATGTATGTGATAGGTGGTGCATGTATTTGAACACTCAGTCCCAGTTGGTAATGTTCTTCAAGAAGGTTATGAACCTGTTTAGTGTTAGGAGTTCATGGTAGTTAAAATTACTCAGTAATTTGTCTTTTGTCTTTATTTTAGACCTTAAAGATGCTTTAAGGTATATTTAACTTCCAAGCTGACTGTGGATGGGTTCCTCAGTGTTCTTTATTGGTTCTTATTGCCCAACAAAATCTTTACAAATGGGTACTCTTCTGAAGTGGAGTTTAAATGACTGGGTAATGCCTATTATAAAAGTAAATGGCTATTTAAAGAAATAACAGGGGGGAAAGACAGGCAATAGGGAAACTGATCTGTTTCAGTGGATTGTACTATTTAGGATGAAGCATAGCCTAGGCCATTGAAGTCATGTGGTGCTGCTTGGCAGGGGTCCCTTCACTGCCTCCCCAAGAACTCTTCTTCCCAGTGCCTGGTTTGTGTATGTGGATGGGTTTCCAGGAGTAATCATAAGAAAACTAACTTTGCTAGATTTCCTCTGCTTGTCAGTGCAGTAAGAATAATTGTATTTATTTATTTTTCTAGACTTGTTCTATACGGTTTTCTGTAATGGAAAATAGTGGATATTAACCATTCCTTATGGATCCTAATAAGAATATAGTTTTTTGGGTTTTTTGTTGTTGTTGTTGTTGTTTGCTCAACTAATTTCATTCAGGTTGAGTGATCCAATACCTTTATTCTTACAGTTTCTCTTTGGTAATTTAATAGATCTCTTGATAAAGATGTGCTCCCCTGTCAGGTGGAGAAACTGAGGCATTAAGAGGTGTGACTTGGAACCTCTATGGACTACATAGTGTCAGACTGAATTTTGTATCTTTTTCATGTGTGTGTGTGTGTGTGTGTGTGTGCGTGTGCGTGTGCGTGTGCGTGTGCGTGTGTGTGTGTGTGTGTGTTGGGGACAGAAATTAGTAGTGGATGTCTTCCTTGATTATTCTTCATATTGTTTAAGATAAGATCTCTCCCTAAACCTGGAACTTACAGATTGGGCTAGCCTGCTGGCTAGCCGGGAATTCTCAGGGATCCTCCTGTTTCTGCCTCCCCTGCACAAAGTTGCTGCACTTAACTTTTTTTTTTTTTTCTTTATTTTGTATTTATCAGAAAAAAAAAAACAGTAAAAAGAATTTAAAATGCAGAAGAGTTAACAATAACTATACAGAGGATAAGAATCATAAGCATGGCTTATCAAGGGTAGAAATACAAATAAGATTGCTACACATATATTTTCTTTGTGTTCAGCTTTCCCTATATATCCTTATTCAAGGTCTCTTCCCCCTCCCAACACATCTGGTCATTTTTC
>PVIH01015957.1:0-47407 GCA_004025045.1 Sigmodon hispidus
TTTTTTTTTTTTTTTTTTTTTTTTTTTTTTTTTTTTTTTTTTTTTTTTTTTTTTTGATTCCTAAGTTTCTTGAGTTCTTTGTCTATTTTGGAAATTAGCCCTCTGTCAGGTGTGGGATTGGTGAAGATCTTTTCCTGCCATTTTGACTTATTGACAGTGTCCTTTGCTTACAGAAACTTAAGTTTCACAAGGTCCCATTTATTGTCGACTATTGCATGAATTCTATTTGGTATTATTAATAAAAACCTGGAACCAGATTTGAGGAAAAACTGAAACATCAGAGAGAAAGAGAGGGGGAGGGAGGGAGAGAGAGAGAGAGAGAGAGAGAGAGAGACAGACAGACAGACAGACAGAGACAGAGAGAGAGGAGAGAGAGAAACCATAGCTACTTTTCACTCAGCCAGCTCCTCAGGTCTGTCTCCATAAGTCCTCCACTTCAAAATGCTTCATCCTCAGCCGAAAAGAAAGTGCCTGGCAAAGCTCAGCTCCTCCCTTCCTTCTCTCCCACGGCCCAGCTACCTCCCTTCCTGCTTCAGCTGTCCTAGAGCTAGGATTAGAGGTGTGTGCCTGACTTTCCTGGCTTGGCTCTGTGGGGGCTCTGTCCTTTGATATTTCATATTATTTTTATTAAATATACAATATATTACCACAATATATTAGCGCCTATGCTATTGATGTTCTGTTCAGGAAGTTGTTTCCTGGGCCAATGAGTTCAAGGCTATTCCACACTTTCTCTTTTATCAGGTTCAGTGTATCTGGATTTATGTTGAGGTCTTTAATATATTTGGACTTGAGTTTTGTGCAGGGTGATAGATGTGTTTGTATTTGTCTACATGCAGGCATTTATTCAGTTAGACCAGCACTTTTTTCTCCATTGTATAATTTTGACTTCTTTGTTGAAAGTTAGGTGCCCATAGGTGTGTGGATGTATGTGTGGGTCTTCAGTTCTGTTCCATCAGTCTATTTATTTTTATGTCAATACCGTGTAGTTTTTATAACTATAGCTCTGTAGTAGATCTTGAGATCAGGGATGCTGATTCCTCCAGAAGTTCTTTTATTGTATAGAGTTGTTTTAGCAATTCTGACTCTTTTTTCCCCATATGAAGTTGAGTATTGTTCTATCAATGTCTGTGAAGAATTGTGTTGGGATGTTAATGGAATTTTGTTCAATCTGTAGGTTACTTTTGACAATATGGCCATTTTTACTACCTATCCACATATCCAAGCATGAGAGATCGATCTTCTGATGCCTTCAATTTTTTTCTTCTAAAACTTGAAGTTCTTATTCTACAGTTGTTTCACTTGCTTGGTTAGAGTTACACCAAGATGTTTTATATTGTTTATGGCTTATTATAAAGGGTATTGTTTCCCTGACTTTTTCTCAATTCATTTGCCATTTGTATATATGAGGGCTACTGATTTATTTGAGCTAATCTTGTATCCAGCCATTTTACTGCCGGTGTTTATTGGCTGTAAGTGTTCCCTGGTAAAAATGTTGGAGTTGCCTTATGTACGCTATCATATCATCTGCCAATAGCAACACTTTGACTTCTTTATTTCTTTCCAATTTGCATCCCTTTGATCAACTTTAGTTGTCTTATTGCTCTAACTAGAACTTCAGGTACTATGTTGAATAGATATGGAGAGAGTGGACAGCCTTGTCTTATTCCTGATTTTAGTGGGAATTGCTTTTACTTTCTCTTTATTAAATTTGATGTTGGTTACCGTCTTGCTCTATACTGCTTTTATTGTGTCTGGGAATGTTTCTTTTTTTTTTCTTTTTTTTTTTTTTTTTTTTTTTTTTTTTTGAATTTTTTTTTTTTTTTTTTTTTTTTTTTTTTTATTTTTTATTTTTTTTAAAAACTTTATTTATTTATTTGCCTTGGTGTTTGCCTGGAACTGGAACTACAGACAGTTGTTAGCTGCCATGTGGGTGCTGAGAATCGAACCCGGGTCCTCTGGAAGAGCAGACGGTGCTCTTAACCGCTGAGCCATCTCTCCAGCCCCCCGGGTATGTTTCTTATATTCCTAATCTTTTCACCTTTATCATGAAGGGGTGTTGGATTTTCTCAATTTTTTTTTTTTTTTTTTTTTTTAGCATCTATTGAGATGATCTTGTAGTTTTTCTCTTTTAGTTTGTTTATATGGTAGATTTAATTGACAGATGTTTGTATGTTAAACCATCCCTACATCTCTCAAATGAAGCCATTCATCATGGTGAATGATCCTTTTGATATGTTCTTGGATTTGGTTTTTGAATTTTTTAAAATTTATTTATTATGTAAACAGTATACAGAAGAGGATGCTAGATCTCATTATAGATGGTTGTGAGCCATTATGTGGTTGCTGGGAACTGAACTCAGGATCTCTGGAAGAACAATCAGTGCTCTTAACCTGAGCTATCTCTCCAGCCCCCAGTTTTTGAGTATTTTATTGAGCCTTTTTGCATCAATGTTCATGAGAGAGAGATTGACTTACACTTCTGTTTCTTGAGACTTTGTGTGGTTTGAGTATCAGGGTGATGGTAACTTCATAAAATGAATTTGGCAGTGTACTTTCTGTTTCTATTTTGTGAAATAATTCGAAAAGTACTGGTTTTAGCTCTTTGAAAATCTGGCAAAATTCTGCACTATAATTGTCTGGTCTTGGGCTTTTTTTTTTGGTTGGAAGACTTTTAATGATTTCTTCTATTTCCTTCGAGTCATAGGTCTATTTAAATTGTTTATTTGATCTTGAGTTAACTGTTAAGTGATACCTATCAAGAAATTTGTCCATTTCCTTCAGACTTTCCAATTTTTTTTTTGAGTACAGGTTTTTGAAATATGACCTAATGATTCTCTGGATTTCCTTGAAGTCAGTTGTTATGGCCCCCTTTTTGTTTCTGATTTTGTTATTTTGGCTATTCTCTCTGCCTTTTAGCTAGTTTGGAAAAGGGTTTGCCTATCTTGTTGCTTTTCTCAAAGAACCAACTCTGTTTTATTGAGCCTTTGCCTTGTTCTTTGTTTCTGTTTTTTTGACTTCTGCTGAGCTCAGCTGATTATTTTTTGTCTTCTCCTCCTCTTGGGTGCTTTCCCTCTTTTGTTCCAGAGCTTGCAGGGGCGGTGTTAAGTTGCTGGTATGAGAGATCTCTCTTTTGTGAAGGCGGTTAGTGCTATTAACTTTCCTCTTAGCACTGCTTTCATTGTGTACCTTAAGTTTGGGCTATCTTGTGCGTTCACTTTCATTGAATTCTAGTAAGTAATTCTTTAATTTCTTTATTTCTTCCTTGACTGGTAATTCAGTAGAGAGTTGTTCATTTTGCCTGAGTTTGTAGGCTTTCTGTTTCTATTCCTGTTGAAATCCAGCTTAATCTACGGAGGTCTGATAGGATGCAGGGTTTTTCCATTTTCTTGCATCTGTTGAGACTTGATTTGTGGCCAAGTATGTGATCAGTTTTGGAGAACATTCCATGAGGTGCTGAGAAGGAAGTGTATCCTTTTGTGTTTGGGTGAAATATTCTGCAGATACCCGTTAGGTCCGTTTTGTTCATAACATCTGTTAGCTCCAGTTTTTGTGTCAATGACCTGTCCATTGGTGAAAGTGGAGTACTAAAGTCTTTTGTGAGGGTCAATGTGTGATTAAACCTCTAGTACTTCCCTTACAAACATAGGTGCCTTTGCTAGGTCCTAACAGTTCCCTCGGGGAGAGGAGTGGGAAGACCCAGCGCCACTGATACAGACCCAGGAGTCAGGTGAAAAGTAAACAGCTAACATCTTTATTTAGCCGTGGGGACAGCTTTACATACCTTCCTCCTGGTGAGGTGACATCATGTGGTCGCCCCTCATTGGCTGGCCTATTCAAGAGTGTTGGACTATTGCTAGGCCCTCAGGCAGACTCCAGGTTAACTCATTAGGAAGTACATTATGCTCCTGCCTTGGCAACTGCTTTGAGTTAATTTTCTCAACACGAAGGGCCTATCCTACTACAGGTGACCTTGTGTTTGGGGCATAGATAATGACGAGACTTGAGATGTCTTGGTGGATTTTTCCTTTGAGTATAAAGTGTCTTTCCCCAACTCTTTTAATTAATTCTGGTTTGAAGTTTATTTTGTTAGATATTAGACTAACTATACTAGCTTGCTTCTTAGAGTCATTTGCTTAGAAAATCTTTTTCAACTTTTGACTCTAAGGTTTTTAAAAAATTGTCTATCTTTGATATTGATGTGTTTTAAAATTCAGTTTACACACCAACCATCGGAGTTGTGTTTCTTTTTAAATATTTTTATTTTATGTGAATTGGTGTTTTGCCTGCATGTATAACTGTGTAAGGGTGTCAGATCTTGGAATTACAGACAGTTGTTAGCTCCTATGTGGATGCTGGGAATCGACCTCAGGTCCTCCTGAAGAACAGTCAGTGCTCTTAACCGCTGAGCCATCTCTCCAGCCCCAGAGTTGTGTTTCTTACATGCAAAAGGATGTATCCATTCTGTTAGTCTGTGTCTTTTTACTGGGAAATTGAGTTCATTGATTTTGAGAGATATCAATGACCAATGATTCCTGTTAAATCCTGTTATTTTGTTGTTAGTAGTGGTGGTTGTATGTATGTTTCTTCTTTTGGTTATGTTGGTGTGAGATTATTTAGTGCCTGTGTTTTCCTGGATGTGGTTAACTTCTTTGGGTTGGAGTTTTTCTCCTAGTATTTTCTGTAGGGATGATTTATGAATAAATACTGTTTAAATTTGATGTTACCATGGAATATTTTGTTTTCTCCATCTATGGTGATTGAAAGTTTGGCTGGGTATAGTAGTCTGGCCTGGCATTTGTTAAGGTCTTTCTTGCTTCCAGAGTATCCAATGAGAGCTTGGGTATAATTCTAATAATCTGATTATATAAATGCATACACATATACATATATATTGGCCTATTTATCTTGCAGCTTTTAATATTCTTTGTTCCTTGTGTTTACTGTCTTGTTTATTATATGGAGAAGGATCTTTCTTTTCTGGCCCAATCTATTTGGTGTTCTATAAGCTTTTTGTACCTTTATAGGTATGTCTTTTTGTAGGTTAGGAAAATTTTCTTCTATGATTTTGTTAAATATTTTCTGGGGCTAGAGAGATGGCTCAGAGATTAAGAGCACTGGATGTTCTTTCAGCTCAATTCCCAGCACCCACATGGTGGCTCACAACCATCTTTAATGATATCTGGTGCCCTCTTCTGGCATGCAAGCGTACGTGAAGACAGAATATTGTATAGATAAATACATCTTGAAATATTTTCTGGACCTTTCAGCTGGGATTATTTTCTTCTATTCCTATAATTTTTGATTTGGTCTTTTTAATATTTATTTTTATGTCAATTGATGTTTTGCCTGCATGTATAACTGTGCAAGGGTGTTGGATCTTGGAATTATAGACAGTTGTTAGCCACCATATGGATGCTGGGAATCGAATTTAGGTCCTCTGGAAGAACAGTCAGTGCTCTTAACCGCTGAGCTATCTCCAGTGGTTTTATCTTTTTATAGTGTCCCAGATCCTAGATGTTTTGTGTCAGGAATTTTTTTAACTTTAACATTTTCTTTGGCTGATGCATCTGTTTCTTCTGTTGTGCCTGAGATTCTCTTTTGTCTCTTGTGTTCTGTTAGTGATATTTACATCTGTGGTTCCTGTCCACTCACCTAGACTTTCTATTAGTGATATTTACATCTGTGGTCCCTGTCCACTTCCCTAGACTTTCTATTTAAGAAGTCCCTCGTTTCGGGGGCTGGAGAGATGGCTCAGCGGTTAAGAGCACCGTCTGCTCTTCCAGAGGACCCGGGTTCGATGCACCCACATGGCAGTTAACAACTGTCTGTAGTTCCAGTTCCAGGCAAACACCAAGGCAAATAAATAAAAAAAAAAAAAAAAAAAAAAAAAAAAAGAAGTCCCTCCTTTTGTCTACTCTTTCGCTTCTATTTTTATTTTTAGGTCTTGAAAAGTTTTGTTTCTTTCAACTGTTTGGTTTTTTTTTCTTGACTTTAAGAGATTTATTGATTCCTTCCAATTTTTTTTATTGTCTTTTCCAGCTGTGTTGGAATATTTAGGGCTTGCTGTAGTGGGACAGCTGAGCTCTGGTGGTGACATACTGCCCTGGCTGTTGTCGATGGTGTTTTAGTTTTACTCCCTCCCCCCCAGACAGGTTTCTCTGTGTAGCCTTGGGTTTTCTGGAACTCACTCTGTAGACCAGGTTGGCCTCAAACTCACAAAGCTCTACCTGCCTCTGCCTCCCGGAGTGCTGGGATTCAAGGCATGCACCACCACTGCCCAGTTTGGTTGATGGTGTTCTTACACGGATGTTTAAGCATCTGGATTTGGAGTGATTATAGGTCTAGGTACCTATTCTGGATTTGTCTTTGTTGAATGGGTGTTTTCTTCACTGCTTCCTGTTTCCTCTCTGGTCTTCTGGCTGCAGTGGTCTTGAGTTAAAGGGTCTCTGCCTGAGTTGGGGGCTGGACTTCTGGTGGTCTGGATGGCCCTCTGGTTCAGCAAGGGGTTGGGGCTGGAATCCTGGCTATATGCATGGCCTCTGATCTGTCAGGGGTGCTGTGGGGTTCAGGATGCTGGCCTGGCTTGTGATGGGTTAGGAGGCTTTTGCCTGGTTTTTTAGGCATCTGGTCTAATCTCTGACAGAGCTGTGGGCAGGGATATAGTGATGAGAGAGTTTCTTTCTTTCTTTCTTTCTTTCTTTCTTTCTTTCTTTCTTTCTTTCTTTCTTTATTTTTAATATTTATTTTTATTTTTTATGTAAATTGGTGTTTTGCCTGCATGTATAACTGTGTAAGAGTGTCAGATCTTGGAACCTATTTAAAAACACTATTTGTGGTTTATCTCATTTAACAAGGCAGCTTGACAAGGCTTCTGAGCCTTGAGCACGAGGATCCTGGACCTGGCCCTACACATCCGGTGCTCCCATGGGCCTCAGGATCCGCATTAGTCACAGAGCACGGAAAACAGAAAGCAGCTGGGCCCCAGGACCAGGCTGAGCATCCTGGGAAGCTCTCCCGATCATAGCCACCAGGGGGCAGCAGCACCTAGCGTTTAAGATCGAGATCCACTTTGAAAGAAGGCTCTAGGCCGGCTGACTTCTCTGGGGTCCAGAGTCCCCCAACCCTCACCCCTACCTCAGGCTATGGCACCTCCAGGGAAAGACCAGCGGGTCCCCTTCAGCTTCTGTTTTGCTATCTTTGCCTGTCCCTGCAGTGGGTAATGCCTGCAGCTGTGGCTTCCTCAGGTATCCCCGTGCCTATACCACGTGGAGGCGCCATGGTCTGTGCATTCAGATCGGTCCAGAGAGCTGCGTGTCCCAGGTAAATAGCTCTGAGGCAGAGGCACAGCCGCCCCCTCCTTTGCATGGCCCCATCCATGCCACCCACACACTCCCATCTGCAGTACCTGACCCTCTCCTCACAGCCTCATCTCTGCAGAGAGCTTGAGGTCGAGTCCTGCCTGTGGAGGACAGAAGCTTTGCCCGAGTTTCGTGACTCATTTACAGCAGGGACATGCACCTGGGTCTCACATAAAACTGAGGATCTTGTTTGTACTGAGGTGCTTTTGAGTCGGAGCACAAGAACCCTTGCTTGGGAAGGAAAATTACGGGTCCCTCTGCGGTGTAAAGTTTACCACACAACTGTTCAAACCTGGGACAAATGGCTGAGATGCCTACTTAACTTACTAAAACGGACCTAGCTGCCAGGTTCTCCCAGCATCCCTCAGTGTCTAGTATTGGTTCCTGGTCATCCTGGCCTGCATGCTCCGCCCCCTACCCTAAGCTCCGCCCCCAGATGCCCTTTCAACCATTTTGGTTACCTGTTTGTCTTGTTAGTTTTCCATCTTTCGGCCTCCTGACTGATGCACCTAGTTCTCCTCTCTCTCTCACTGACCTGACCCCCCCCCCAGTCATGTCCACTCCTCACTCTCCCAGATGTCCCTTCCTCTGGCTAGATCTCTCTTATCTATAATAACCCTCCTCTACTATACCTAGACCAGTCATATCCTTTCCCTTTTCCTCCCCTCCCCCATTCAACCACTAAAACTTCGTTCCTCCCCAGATGCCTACAGGACAGCAGAGGTGCTGGGGTTCCCGAAGCTAGTGAGCAAGACCCGCAGGTCTCTCGAAGGTGGGGCTCCTCCCAGGCCAGAGTCCACTCCCAGGTGGAAGAGTTTGGCAGTGGAGTAATGGCTTGGATGAAGGTTCCAGGTCTTCTTCCCTCGTGGCCGGCCTTCTTGGCATGTGGCCATCATCTTTTGAGGTTGCTTCCTCTGTCTCCTAGGCTGCAGTGGACTGACTACCTGGGAATCACACTGATTTAATGAGCTGCTCATGGGACAGGTTACTAGGATCCTCAGATCTGCATCTTCTGCATTTGTAAGCAAGGAGCTGGAACATGGGGTTTTTTTCTTCCCCCCCACCCCAAATAGTGTCTTACTCATGGAGTCAGGAAGTAAGTAGCCTTGGCTGGTCCTGGTGTGACTAGCCTGGACTCTAACTTTTGGTAACCCTCCTGCCTTGGGTTCCCCAGTACTGGGACTAGACATAAATCACAACACCGGTGTGTGTGTGTGTGTGTGTGTCATTTGCCCTTTATCTTGAGATGGACACTGACCTCCACTTGTCTTCTAGCTTATACTGGAATCATATTGTTGGTTTTGGGTCTCTGAATGACAGGGCTAAAGACATCGAGATTTCTAGTCCGTCACCTTCACTGCATCTACTGCACTTAGCCAGTTAGTGAACTGACAGATTAACCCCCAGTCACCTCTCCCACCCTGTCCTGTCCTCCATCTTTCTCATTCATCATTTTCACTGTGGGTTTTTTTGTTGCTGTTGTTAACTTGGCACAAGTTGGAGTTGTTTGTGAAGAGGAGGGGGCTTCAACTGAGAAAACAGTTCCACCAGATTGTCTGGAGATATGTCTGTGTGGCATATTTTTGATGGATGACTGATGTAGCATGCATGTGTGTGGGGGGATGCTCTGCCCACTGCAGGTGGTGCTATCCATCCCTTAGGCTGGTCTGGGGTGGTATATAAGAAAGTAAAATTAATAAGCCCAAAGGAGTAAGCAGTAAGCAGCAGTTCTTCGGGGCCTCAGCCTCCAGGTTCCTGCCCTTAATTCTCTGCATGATGGATTATAAGCCATAAGAAGAAATGAACCCTTTCCTCCCCGAGCTGCTTTTGGTCATGGTGTTTATCACGGCAACAGAACGTGAAGTAGAACAGGATAGGGTAACGCTATGACCACGTTGTTTGGGGGACAGTTGTGAAAGTGTTCAGAACTTTGGGCTGGAAAAGCCAGTGAGTCCTCAAAGCTTAATGAGAGTCTACGGGAGTGTGGTGAGAAATGAAATCTCAGAGGGGAGCAAAAATGCACAGGGCAGTTCCAGTGACACAACTTTGTATTCTGAACCTGTGGTTCTAGTGAGCAGTGATCGCAGAAGCAGCTGTGATGGACAAGAAACCAGCAAACTTCTGCTTTGCTGGGACAATACTGCTCAGTAGGGGCAGAAAAAATGAGCTGTGATTTAGAAGAGTCCAGCACTGCTGAGGTGAACGCTGCTGGGAAGGCATCGTAGAGGGAAACTGAGGCTCGGCCCCTTGTAGCAGGGTCAGAATCCCTGAAGAGAGCCCAGGGGGCCATCGGCAGAGTGCAGCCTCTTAGCAGTGGCTGACCCAGCACATTCGGGATACATATCAGACCATAGGATATCCATCAAGGCAGTGGCAGATTTGGGGTGGACCCAGCCTGAGCTCACGAGAGAAGCTCTGTGTGTCCTGTGGCCAGAAATAGTGCTGTGTAAGCCCCTCGGAGCCCAGGAGATTGTGAGTTCCAGATGTTAGATACTGAGGTATTTACACTTCTGGACTGGGGTTTTGCTTTGAGTTTGACTTTTTCCCTCTTGAAAAAAAGTGCTTGTTTTTGACTTGCTATGGCTAAGAGATTTGGCATTTTTTACCTTGGACATTTAAAGTGTTGTAAGTTTTAAAGATTATTAGGGCTTTTAAATGTTGGAATGTGTTTTATATTATGACATTGCTCTAGCATATTGGGAATAAAAATAGGAAGGTTTCTAGTTTAATAGTGTTGTATTTGTGTCAGGTTGATAAGGAGTCAATTCTGCTGGTTTATTTATTCACTCATTCATTCACTCATTCATTCATTCATTCATTGTCAGATTAACGTAGCCTGGAGTCATTTGGTTAGGGGGAGCCCTAAGTGAGAAAATAACTCCATAGGTGAATCTGAGTCTGGGCAAGCTTCATCTACATATTGAGCTCCTGGCCACCCAAGCCTACAGTGAGACCCTGTCTCAAAAACAATCCAAAACCCCATCTCTCCTGCCCTCCCCCCATCCAGAACTAACCAAACAAAAACTTCTGAGAAAATGCTTCATCAGGTTGGCACGTGGGCATGCCTGTCAGGCATTTTCTTGATTAGTAATTGATGTGGGTGCTGTCACCCGCGGGAGCACATACTGCTCTTGAGTTCCTGCCCTCACTGTTTTTGCTGATGAACAGTGATGTGGAAGTGCCAGGGAAATTAACCCTTTCCTCCCCAAGTTGCTTTTGGCCATGGTGTTTTGTCACAGAAACCCTAGCTAAGACAGTGGGAGGCAGCAACTAGTTCTTCATGTCTTTGGCACAAGCACCTTCCCATGGCAGAAGCACCTTCAGGGGCAAGACACAGGGCTGGTACAGACAGGCTGAGAACCCAGATCTGTCTCTTTATGGTATCACTGATGCCCTTAAACCACACCTGTTTGCTGTGGCTTTTCTACTCCCTTGATGATTAAGTCACATAGGAAGAGGGCAGGGAGGCAGCATGTCACACAGTCAGACCTGCCAAGAAGAGCCTTTTGATTTTCACAAGTGTTTGTTGGCATTAGGTAGACACTACAGAGCAGGCACAGATGTGCAGATATAGTGATGACTACATGGGTATCCCTGAGGCTGCATTTACCAACAGCTGGATGCCAAGGACCCACTTTTGCTAAAGATTGGAGAGGGGCAGAACCACAGACAGGCTTCTGTCAGCAAACCAGGAAACTCACAGGCCTTGGTTTATTTGATCACTTTAATATGGCAGACCAATCAGCAGGAAGGACAGTACACACAAACGTGTTTTCGCAGCACAGAGGGCAGATGTCCACAGCCCTGGGCATGCATATATCTCCTGTGGAATCAGGCAAATCAAGAATGCATAAATACCACAGCACAGCCGGACTTGGGGTGGTGGGGGAATCACAGGCCACAGGGGACCATGCTTCAAAGGCAGTCAGAGGCATTAAATACAGGGCCTAAACATTACAGTCCACTTCACCGTACAAACTCATATAGTCAAAGGAATGAGACCACGGTATATACGTGCAAGAGGCTTTGGTCAGAGAAAATAAACAAGGGAGTGGAGACATGCACTGGAGGGGCTTGCCTGTCTACTCCTCCATCTTCTTCAGTCCCAGGCAGCCCACAGAGTCACCTGGGATCACAGAATAAATTAGCTGGTCTTGGTAAGACTTCCCAAAGTCCTGCCTGGTATCCTTGATGGCCTCCAGGCCCTCTGTGGGCAGGGAGAAACCCGACCTGGACCAGAGGGGTAGGGACATTGAACTGATCAGGTAGAGGGACAGCCACGTCGGCCAGGTCAGGCAGGTGTGATGTGCAGCCTGGACCCAGGTCCCGGGAGAGCAGGAGAGATCACAGAGGAATCCACTTTTGCAAGCAAAGCTGAAGATGGCAGGAGAGGCCCGTGTTTCTTCGCAACTGTCCCAAAGCCCATTCCCCTTAGAACTGGCTAGCGCTGCTGGGGTCACACTGCAGCAACCGGACAATGGACGGGTCACTCTTGGCACCTTTGATGAATTCTTCCAGGGACAACTTGCCTGAGGGACAGAAGCAGGAGAAGGGGGATTAGCCTGTGCTCTTTGTTCTTTGAGCTTCTAAAAGGGATAGGACCTCTGGCCATAGACTGGAACCTTCTGGAAAGTGAACAATGTCCAGTCTCTATTCACTTCTAGTCTTCAGTCTTTTTACATCTGAATAAATACATCTATTTGCTGTGTGTGTATGTGCGAGGCACACATGTGCTCAGAGGGCTCCTTGCAGGAGTTGGCTCTCCTTGCATTAGGGAAATGTACATCCTGGGGATCCAACTCAAGGCATCAGGTTTGGTAATGAACTCCGGGTCTGAGGTAAGCTGCCACACCCACCCGGAGGCCTGGAGAACCATCATGCTCCACGGTGGCAGGGCAAACTATGGGTGCTGGTCAAGTTCATTTCTGTTACTAGGCTAAAATCACTCGATCAAGCTGGAGGTAGTGATAGCATGTTAGTGGATCAATGTAAGTTCAATGCCAGCCTGAGCTACAGAATGAGTTCGAGGCCAGCCAGGGCTACACAGGGAAGGACTTCAGGTTTGGAGAGATGGTTCAGAGGTTAAGAACACTGACTGTTCTTCCAGAGGACCTAAGTTCAATTCTCAGCAACCACATGGTGGCTCACACCATCTATACCCTCTGGTACCCTCTTCTGTATACTGTATACATAAGGACTTCTGAAAGCATTTCCAGGTTGAGTCAAGTTGCCAATTAAGGCTGGTCATTATAGCTGCTGGCTTTCGGCAGCTCCAGGGGACAGGAGCTGTATCCCTGCCCACCTTCCTGTCCCCTAGCCCCACCTCCTCCTTTCTTGGGCAGTAGCAACTGGCCACTGGCTTACAGGGAAGACTTCTCTGTCCAGTGACCTCAACAGCAAAACATAAAAAATTGGGACATACAAAGGACTCTCAGTCCGCCCTCTGAAGCTGGTGAGGCTCCTGCCTTCATAATCAGATGCAATAGCCATGGCTTTTATTAGTGTGTGCCAGCCATGCTAAGCGTGCCATCTGCATGGTGCTGCTTTTCAAACCCATGCCAGTAGGTTTATTCCCATTTCACGGAGAAGAAAAGCCAAGTCTGGAAAATGGTCAAGCTTCAATATGGTACATTGGAATCAAAGCCTTACAGTCATAGTACACCAGAATGTTTTGGAAATCGGCCCAAAGGCAGCGCTAGGCGAGAGGCTGTCTTGCTTTGTGTGCGAACATATTTTGAAAAGCATTTCCTTGCTGTCTGGAAAGCTTTTTGCTGTCTCCAGTCCCATGGGAACCTTGAGTCCTGAGCCCTGCCCTCAACTCCCCTGTCTGTGCGGTGGCACACTCGAGGCACCTCAAGGCACTTTCTTGTGCATTAGCGTACAGTTAATCTTAGCGCAACCCAGGGAGCCTTTTCCCCCACTAATGCTGCATTTCTTGTTGGAACAAAAGTCAACCAGTCTTAGCTCTACAAAGCCTCAGACAGGCTATCAACTCTGTGCACAGCTACCTCACCCCTGCTGGGGTTCCTACGAGAAACTCAGAGCCCAGGCAAAGGACAGGGGGCATCTCCTCACGGACTTCTCACCTCTTCCTCCTGAGACCTACCTTTTGCAGCTGTGGTGGGACCTTAGAGTCCTAGGTACTATGGCCATAGACAGCTGAGGCTTCCATGCTGTGACCCCCATGAGTATCTGGGGTGCCTCACATCTCAGGGTGATGGCAAGAGAAGTGTGGCATGGGTACTCGGGAGGCAAAGTAGGTGGATAGATGTGAGTTCGAGGCCAGCCAGAGCTACACAGAGAAACTCTGTCTTGGGGGAATGAAATCCCCTGACCAAAAGCAATTTAGTGGGGAGGGTTTTTTCAGCTCCCATGGCTCAAAGTTCTTGACTTACTCATTTCTCAGGCCATGAATATACTTGTGGAAATAGTAAAGACCACTCTCTCCACTAATCTGTATTAATCTGTGAACTGGCTAATTTTATCTCCACTTGACACAAGCTGGAGCCATCAGAGAGCAGGGAACCTTAGCTGAGAAAATGCTTCCAGAAGATCTGCCTGTATGCAATCCTGGGTCCAGCCCATTGCAGGTGGTGCCATCCCTGGGCTGCTGGTCCTGGGGTCTATAAGAAAGCAGGCTGAGCAAGCCAGTGAGCAGCACCCCTCCATGGCCTCTGCACCAGCTCCTGCCTCCAGGCTCCTGCCCTGACCTCCTTTGATGGTGACTTGCTATACGAAAGCATGGGCGAGACCACCCATCTCCTCTCTGTTGCTTTTGGTCATGGTGTTCCGTGAGACAATGTATGAAGCCTAGAGCCCAGAGGGGCGAGGGACATTCCCATGGCCACAGAGCCATACCATAGGGAGGGCACAGGATGCAGGGGAGGTGTCCCCAACCCCAAATTCCAGTCTTCCTTCAGCACAGCTGAGTCAAGTGGGAGGGGAGAGACACAGCAGCTTAGGAAGGGGTAGGGCCAGCTTGGGAGGACCAGGGCTGCAGAGGGCACATCCCAAATACATCTGTGCCACAGACAGTTTCATATAAACAACAACCTCCCCCCCCTCCCCGCCAGGTTCCTACCGTCATTGTTTGTATCCATCTGCCTGAAGATCTTGTCTGTTCGCTTCTCCGGCGTGGACTCATCCTCGGGCATTTTCATCACGGAGGACACCATCTTGTAGATGGCCTGCAAAGGAGCATTCGTGAGTGTGCTCAGGAGGACGGAGAGTGAGTGATGGTTCCACCTCAGCCCACCAAGAAGCCCAGAGTGCTCCCGGTCTCTGTTAGGACCCATCTCTCAGCAGAACAAATCTCAGAGAAGATGGTGGGCAAAGGAAGCCAGAAAAAGCTAAGTGGTGATTAAGAACACAGGATACAGCTCCCCTGGGCTGGGCATAGGTGGGGACAGCGTCTGGAATGTACAAATGAGCTTTGGAGCGGGCAATGCTGAGGGGGGAGATCACAGGGACCCATACAGTAAGCCTTGCATTCTGAATCTGCAGATTCAACAAACTGCAGATGAGAAATATTCTAGTAAAAGAAATATTACTGGAGGCACAGACTTTTTCTTATTCCCATACGACACAGTGTATTATTATCTGCTGGGTCAAGCATTGCATGCAACATCTGTTTAGTGCACGTGAGGAGGGGTGTGGATCTCGTGTGAGGGTCAGCGGACAACTTGTGGAGTTGGTTTTCTTCTCCTGCTGTCAGACTTGGCGGCAAGCACTTTCTCCACAGAACCATCTCACTGGCCCAATCACAGAGATGACTTAAGGCATGGAGGGGAAAGATGCAGGAGGCTATGAGCATCGTTCCCATGCAGGGCTGCCCACTGCCTCATCCATTACTCTGTTGTTCCGATTTCTACGGGAGGCCCTGACCCACAGAGCGCTAAATTGTGTGTAAGTTACACATGGGTGTGCAGAGCCCAGAGGGGGATCCTGGTGTTCACCCCATTCCCTTTTGCTTCCTACTGATCCTGGGGCTTGCAATTTTTGTTAGGCTGCCTGGTTAGCGAGCTTCAGAAACAGGGCTTAATTGTCCCCTAGTTTTAGGGTTACTAAAACTTTAGTGTTGGGCTCTGAACTCGAATCCTTATACTTGTGCATCAAGCGCTCTTACCTACTGAGCCATTTTCCCAATTCTTGGTCTAATAATCAAAATAATCAAGCAATCATCTATCTGAGCCTCAGATCTCACTGAAAGCAGAAAATGATCTGTTTTTATATGATGGGGGTGTGGCGGGGGTATAAAACCCGATGGGTAAGGTCAGCTGGGGCCTGTGTCTAGCAAGTGATCTTTAAATGCTTGGCTTTTGTTATTCTTTGCAAGTTCTTTAGTGTACATGGTAGCAAGCGGGCTGAGAGTGAGCTGGTGTCATGGTGACCGGGCATGGGGGTGCTGGCTCCCTGTGCTCCAGCTGGCCCTGCAAACTACCGGTACCTGCACTATCTCTAACATCTCGCTGCGGCTGATGTAGCCATTGCCGTCCAGGTCGTACATGCTGAAGGCCCATTTGAGTTTCTGCTCCAGCTTGCCCCGGGAGGTCACGCTCAGAGCGATGATAAACTCCCGGAAGTCGATGGTACCATCGCTGTTTGTGTCAAAGGTGCGGAAGACGTGCTCGGCGAACTTGGAAGCATCGCCGTAGGGGAAGAAGTTGGCGTAGATCTTCTTGAATTCGTCCACTGTCAGGTGGCCGGTGGGACAGTCCTTGAGGAAGCCCTTGTACCATTCCTGCAGCTCATGATCGGTGAACTCAGTGTGCTCTCGCAGGTCCTGCAGTACCTCAGGTCGCAGCTTGCTGTTCTGCTTGCCCATGGCAGCTGGTAGTGGAAATAAAGCCTGCAAGACACAAGGTCAGCTGTGGATGCCCGGGACCCAAGGTCGGCTTCCTACCACATCCCACCACCAAGCTGGCTGAGCAGTGCCCTCTACGTGCCCAGTGCCATGGGCTGGAGGAACTCAAGACTACGATTGGGCAGACTCTGGTCAGAAAGTACAAAATGATTTCACACAGCATGGCGAACACCAGAGCACTCCAAGAAGAAAGAACGAACATCTTATGGAGTAAGACAAACCCTTCAGGCAAAGGAGTCACATGAATCTGAGTCAGGCGCTTTGCTCTGAACATCCACCCCCCCCACCCCACCCCCCACCCCCGCCCGGGAAATTGTGTGTGTGTTTGTGCCTTTCATGTCATAGATAAAATTTCTGATGCCACACAGTAAATGATGCTTGGGCAGATGGATGGTGGCAGTCCATATTCTCATCTAATACAGCTTAGTTAAATTTATAAGCAGACTGATATTCACCCTGAGTGGGCTTGGGGAGCAGTTAATGATGCCAGCAGCCTTTGGAAGTTTTACTTCATTTATCACCCTGCATAATTTTGTAAACAACAATGGTTATCAACCCCATTCCTACCCAGATAGAAATCTGAGTATAGTAGAATTTCACGGGATATAATCTTCTACTGGCTTTCTTTTTAAATTTTATTTACTTTATATATACTTTTTGGCACAAGTGCTTTTATCTGCATGAAGAGGGCATCAGACCTTATTATAGATGGTTGTGAGCCACCATGTGGTGGCTGGGAATTGAACTCACGACCTCTGGAAGAGTAGCCAGTGCTCTTAACCACTGAGCCATCTCTCTAACCCCCAGCATATTGGCAGAATTGAGGTTTCAAGTACACACACACACACACACACACACACACACACACACACCTACCTCCTTGCACACAATTGTCTGGGAAAACTCACCAGCAAACATCATACTGTTTTTATCCCTAAGAAGAGAGGCACCTGGAAGCCTGTAGGGACTCCCTACTCTTTATTATTTCTATGAGATATTGCTGTGACAGGAAGAATCTAGAATTAGCATAGACAAAGGTTGATCTGAATGTTAACAGCTGAAACAGGCCACCAGGAAACCCAGGATTATGCTCCATTGGAAAGTGCATCCCGCTCAGTCTCCCACGAGGCCGTGTGTGAGATCCTGGAGTAACTGGACATTAATATTGCTTGCACCTCACTACTTTGCTTTCTTCGGCAGTGACACATGCGCCTGAGTCAGTTTTGAGGCATACAGAAGAATGAGGGTGGATAGCTGTCTCCTACCCAAGTCCCAAAGGGAACCACTCTGATCTGCTTTAAGGCTTATGAATTCCAAACAAAACCTGCCGGATCCTGTTAAGGAAGGTGAGTCCTGTACTTCGATACTGCTCACCACGTCCTGTTCACCCTTCTCCCAGGTTGTTAGCTCTCTATATTCATGTTTTAGTTTACTTAGGTATCTGACTACGATACCTTTAAAGTTCCTCATCCAGCACAGACTTATCTAAACACATCCCCACCTATGCACATAACCAGACTAACTGGGCATCCCTAACAACCAGCAACTCAAATGTCCATAGTGTCTTGATAAGAAATAATCAAGTCAGGTGGCCTGGTGGCACATACCTGTAATTTCAGAACGGGAAGGTGGAGGCAAGTCAGGAGTTCAAGGCTAACCTGGGCTACTTGAGACCTTGTCTTAAAAGAAAAAGAGAGCAAGCAAGAAAGAAAATTAAGGCACAGAAAAATCTACAAATGGAAAGAGGTATGCACAAGAGCATGTGAAGAGTGCTGCCATTTGTGAAATGGCAAAATCAGATGTGTCTGTGTGTGCAGGCCTCCTCTGGAAGAACGTACTAGAAAGGGGAACACTGGCTGAAGAGGAGAGATGGCTAGATGAACAGGGACCTTGTGGGGCTTTTCATTGTATTCCCCTTTATAATTTGTTTGTTTATTGATGCTTTCTGATAGTTTCATGTAGCCCAGGCTGGTCTCAATCACATGACCCTTCCACTCCTCTTGCCTCCGCTCTCCAGTGGCCACAGGTGTGCGCCACCATGCCTGGCTGGGACTGCAATTTGAAGATGCTGAACTATGTCCATAGTCTTTTTTCCTTTTCTTTCTTCAATTTTTTAAAAAAGATTTATTTATTATGTATACAGTGTTTTGCTTGCAGACCAGAAGAGGGCGCCAGATCTCATTACAGATGGTTGTGAGCCACCATGTGGATGCTGGGAATTGAACTCAGGACCTCTGGAAGAACAGCCAGTGCTCTTAACCTCTGAGCCATCTCTCCAGACCCAGTTTTATAACAAACACAAATCACAGTGGCCCAGCCTCTAAACCTTGATTGGAGTGGCAAGCCTAAGACCCTCCAAATTGATGGACCAGGACAGTATAGGCTCAGCCCTGTCTGGAAGGCACCTCAGAACTGGGAACCAGAGGTGGAGACAGAGCACTGAAGTGGTGATGCACACTTTTAATCTCAGCACACAGGAGACAGAGACAGGTGGGTCTCTGAGATCCAGGCCAGCCTGGTCGACAGAGCAAGTTCCAAGACAGTCAGAGCTACACAGAGACCTTGCCTCGAAAAACCAAAAGTAGAAATAGGGTACTGAAGAACGTGCATGAGGAGACACAGGTCCTCTGGAGCCTCTCCTGGTGATGGCCGCCTGCCAGATCCTCTCTCTGGTTCTTAGCTCCTGTATCATAGCCAAGCTTCTATCAAGGTTTACAGTCTCTTTCTGCTTCACTTACAGGTTGATATTGTGCTGGCCGGAAGTGTGTCCAGAAGCTACATCCAGCTCTGAACAGGAGCCCACAAGGCTACCTTCTCCAGCAGCAGCAGAGACTGTACACTGAGAGAATGAATGTGGTCACTGAAGGGCCACAGGCTTAGGAAAGCACACAGGTGAGGAGCTGACTGCTCTGGGGGGGGGGCAATGACCCACTGCTCTGTGATTCACACTTGGGATAAGAGTATGTGGGGATTCTTTGGAAAGAGATAGGACAAGATACACAGAAAACAAGCCATGCCAGGACACTGCTGAGTGGGGATAACCGGGGTGGCTGGTCTAAGGAGTCCCTAAGCAGAACAGGATAAGAGGTCTATAAAGAGCTGTCCAGGGGTCCTCTAGGAATGCGGATGGAGGAAGGAAGAGAGAAAGGGGCCCAGGGAGGTGGCCGCTAGGATGGTACTGTCTTGGTTTTTGAGAAAGGGTTTCTCTGTGAGTTCAAGGACAGCATGGGCTGTTACACAGAGAATGTTGGGATTAAAAGCTCATGCCACCACCACCCAGCTTAGGATGTCACTGTCACTGGAGGGTCTTCAGGCTGGGAACAACTGTGTGAGACAAGCTGGGCAGTGCGGACCCCAGGGAGCTAGGGCAGGGGTTGGGATCATAGGACGTGAGAGGTAGGAAGCAGGCAGGACTGAGCTGGGGGGGGGTGTGGGTCCTAGACCCAGTGGAACAATGCTCTCACCACTGAACCGTTATCACGGGGAGACTGACAATGTCTCTGGACTGGGGTCACTTAGAAACTTCCCATATAGATACACCCTGTTAACAAGGGAACTGACCCCCAGAGAGCTGCAGAGCCAGGTTGCCTGGCTATGGGACTGTGCTGGCAGGATAGTCCCTGAGTAGGCAATGTGCTTAACAACTGCACTGCTGTCACAGCCCACCCTGAGCCTGTGGCCCCTCTTTCCAATCAGCAACCCTGTACCCCACAGCCCTGCCACAGTCCCCTGGTTTCCAGCTCACGCACTCAGTATCTGCTCACCTCACTGAACACACATCACTGCTGTGTCTGTGATTTATCATCCTACAGATGCTACCAAAATGCCAAACTCACGCTTGCTCTGCAGAGAGGAAGCCACCACCGCCACCACTGTGCAAAGAGCCTTGGCGTTTGCTGGAGGGCATGCTTGATTTCTCCGGCTTCTTCCCAAGTGCGTGCTACCCACTGCAGTGCTGGGCCTCTGCCACCCTTCACCTTTTCCCTGTGTCGTGCCGCTTGGCAGAATGGGGTGCTCTGTGCTGCTTTAGGACAGTCCTGCTGTTGTAACTTACAGTACACACACACCAGACACAGACACACCACCTTGCTCTCGGGCTTTGCTCATTTGGGAGCAGGAAGGTCTTTGACAAAGTTTGTATCTCAGTAGAGTCCGAATGGCCCTCTTTGGATGCAAAGACTGACCAAGGCTCAAACATCAGAAGGGGGAGCGAGACCACTCAGGAGTCTCCATACCACATGTCAGGACTGTTCCTGAGGCTCTGAGGGTCTGTGGGATGTAGAAAAGGGAAGAGGAACAGCCTGGGCCTCAGGACCCAGCTCCGAGAAGAGCAATGGTTTCTGCTCCACATACAAATTCCTTCAAAGAAAGGGCGGTGCCAATGGAACCAGTCTGGTTCTCTCAGGAACTGGGACCAGTGGCACAGACATCGTGGATGAGGAGGAAAGGAGGGAACTCTGGCCCTATTCTGAGACTTGAGTAAAGAAGGGGTAGCTCTTCAGAGAAGTCCAAACTCCAGCAGGTGGGCAGGGTCCTAATTCAGCACTCTGCTCTCTTGGGCTCTTGTATTTCCTACTCTCCAGTGCCCTGGGCTCCATGGCACATTCCTAGGCAGGGGAACTAGGTGGTTTACCTAGGAACACGGCATTTAGACTCAGACTGGACAGACACTCCAGCACTGGGAAGGGGCCTCACTTGACTTAGCTCAGAGTTGGCAGAATCAATCTACTGAGAAAGACAGAAGACCCAGGGGTGGCAGCTATTTGTCTGCAAGGCAGACCATGGTCAAGTATGCAGTGACTAGAGATGGGCTCCATCCTTCTGTCTGTCCTTAGTCCCTTTCCTGCCAACATCCTGAGTGGTAATGTGTTCCCGAGTGCTCTTAGCTTATCCATTGAAGCGGCCATTATAACTCTGCTGCAAGATGGACCCCTAACGCTCATTTCTATGAAACTGTTCCGTGGAACCCACTAACACCAGCGGCTTCACACTTATTCACAGGCGCCAAACAAAGACCTGGCTAAAATATTGAATACAAAAGGCTTCTTCATTTAGCTCTCTCAGAGGCACTCAGGCAGCAAAGGATGTAGAATGGGCTGGGTACCGCACGCCCATGACCCGCTCTGTTATTCATTAAGCAGCCGAGACAGTCTTATTGATGTTCAGCTGTCTGGGAAAATACCTGACAAAATACAAACCCTTTGCAGGAACAGACAATCACTGTGCATGCTCCCCAGAAGAAATATCCACCTAGTTCTGGCCATCAGACAATCCCAGGCTTCATTGATTAGACGATCTTGCTTTCATCTTTTAGGGGGCAAGGAACGAGGGTCCCCAGGAAAAGCACCAGAGCATCCTATTTGGCTTAAAACACTTCATATTCTACCAGGGCTGAGATCAGACAGACAGCGGCCTTCCTGGAGCACGGAGGACATGGAGTCCTCCATTAACTTGACTGTATTGGGGGAGGAGGGAGCTAACAGCTCTTAGCCCTCCCCCTGGCTCTCTGTTCTACTCTTCCTGTCCTTAACACACTGCATTATGAAGTAAAGAAAAAGCAAATAACTAGCCGGGGAGCTCTGTGAAAATATTTAACCCAAGCTTGGTACAGCAGGTAAAAAGCCTTGCTAACAGCATAGTTCTGTTGATTGCTCAGAGAGGCTCTTGGGAACCCGGCTGCGCTCCAGTGTCCCATTAACCACAGCTCAGCACTGGCTAGAAACGTGAGTGGCACTTGATTTCACTGCTGAAAGTGTTCCCCCCAGTCAACCCCCCCCCAGTCAGACCCCCCCCAGTCAGACCGCCACAGCTCAGGGCTGCTGCACAGACAGGGCAAGGAGGTAGGAGACTGGGAACCAGATCCTGATTATGGAAGAGGCACAGTGAGTCTTCTGTGAATTAAACTTCAAGAGATCGTCCAAGTTTGGCTCATGGAGAACCTGTTCTGTGTCAGGTGGGAAGCCTAACTATGCTCTTATAGTGACCCACTGACGAATGCTCCTCCTGCTGCTGAGTGAGACTCTGTCCTGGGAGTGACTACAGTTTCCAAAACAACTTGGAACCATGCCCTGCTTCTTTACATATATGCAGATGAGATTCAAGCTGCCTGAGGCCTCTGCTTCAGTGCATTCTCTGCAGAGGGGCCATCAGCTGCCCAGATAAGTGCAACAGAAGAGGCACCTGGAACCATATAAACTGCATTAAGGCTGGATGAACACTAGAGGGCGCAGACTAGCAGATTCCCTAGGCCTTAGCTGATAGGTCTCCATTTCTAAATTAGGTTAGAGCATGTGGGTCATGAACCTGGGTGTCGAGAAAGACCCTTTCACAAGGGTTACCCAAGATCACCCTTAAATCAAATATTTACATTATGATTCATGGTAGAAAAATTACAGTTATGAAATAGCAACAAAAGTCATTTAATGGTGGGGGAGGGTCATATAACATGAGAAAATATTTAAAGGGTCACAGTATTAGGAAGGTTGAGAATCACTGGCCTAAACTCATATAGGCTCATAGGGTAAAATATATACAGGACTTGAGCCTGTTTGGAATATAACGGGTTAAATCAAATGTGTGGAGATTGCTCATCCCTGTCTCCTCTTTCCATGTAGTTATAGGCACATATCCATATAGGTGTCACTGTACTTCTGGTGGACGGTACCAACTCTGAAGCTAAAGCCACCACATAGGGATTCTTTTCTCTGTTAGCACCCTACTGTGTCCTGTGCTTACTTTGCTCGCTGATGATACCACAAGTGAAAGATAATGTGTCTCATTTCTCTTTTCTCAGCCTTAGCTTGCAGAGCTAGCTGGGACCTCTTTGGGGAGCCAGCTGCAAGGGACCTGAAGGTTGACCCCAGCCAGGGAGGCAGAGCATTTCAGTGAGAGAGGCTCCCTCCTCAGTGACAGGAGAGCCCCCTCCACCCCCCACGGTGAGATGGAGGGTAAGTAGGCTACCTGCCATCTGAGCCATGTCTCAGCTGGAGTGGCTTTGGGTCAGGGCTTGTCACTATAAAATCTTCGGGACTCCTGAGCCATTCCCCAGGAGCTCCTAACTGCCCAGAACCTCAGTTACTATAAGAGAAAGGGATGCAGGGAAAGCAAGATGGCTCCTTGGAGCAGCCACCAACCCTAAGGACTAGAGCTTGAGCCTAGGAACCACCTGGTGGGAGGAAAGAACCGAATCCTACAAACTGTCCTCTCCTAAAGATGCAGTTACATTGCCCATCACACACAGCTTGATACAGAAATGTAGCAGGCAGCTGAGTAAGTATGACATTACAAAGAGAAGGGCAAACAAGGCTCCGTGGGTCACACCCACTCCAGTCACCCAGGAAGCCTCCACTCACCTACACCGTTCAGACACAGGCGTCCCCTTGGGGGACAGATTTCCCAGACTCCAATCACTGTCCTCAGCATCCAGGAAGGGCTTCCTGCCTTCCCTTAGGACACTGATTTCTAGGGCATCAGTTGGTTTTTTTCCCCCTTAGACCCTGGTAAGCATGTTTCAGCCCCAGGGCCTTTGTATGTGCAATTTCTTCTCCACTATGCCCTTCTTTTCTGTATCAGAGAATCATTTCCTTGGTGCTTCCTCTTAGGAAAACCTCTAGGATTCATACAGACATATATGCACGCAAGCACACACACGTGTACACATATGCATGCGCACTGGTGGGCACACACACAGGGACACACACGGCACGCTTGCTTACCATGTTGGCATGTGCATCAAAATAGGTTTTTCTTTTTAAATGTAATTGGTTTTTTTATTTCTATCCACGTGTATATCTGTATGCCCTGTGCTCGGAGAGGCCAGGAAATGATTTCAGAGCCCTGAAGCTGGAGTTATAGGCAGCTCAAAGCCAACTCAGGCTCTCCGGAAGAGCAGAACCTGTTCTTAACCACAGAGCCATCTTTCCAGCCCCGGGGATGATTTTTTTTTTTTTTTTTTTTTTTTTGTGCTTTTCAATCCTTCTCTGCCTCTCTGGATTTTTATCCCCTCCCCTCAGCTCCACTTTCTTCAGGATTTTGAGTCAGGACTCTCTGAACGTACAGATTACTATTCACCATTTTGTCTAGACTAGATGACCAGAAAGACGCTGGGATCAGGCCCCTGTTGCTTCCATCCTATGGTTACAGAGCATGGTGCCCAGGAATGAAAGGCCTCTAACATGTGTGACTTCCAGGATTAGGGACACAGAAAGGGATGGCATAGTGGCTCTTGATGCAAAGTTACAAGAAGGCACATTCTGCTGGGTCTTAGTAGACACAGCAGGGTAGAGACTAAGGACTGTGTCACATTAGGAGGCTGCTCACTAGATGTCAATGTTACTTCTATTCAACAGCAACTCAGCTACGGGGTCCCAAGTAAGGCTTCCCAAGAGATCATTATCATCAAACATGCCCTGGACCTTTTACAGGCCTCTGCTTCTTATGGGACCAGTGAGGCATCTGGGCACCAGAGCTAGGGAGAGCATAGTGCCTTATAGCATTTAACAGTGGCTCTATGAGGAAGTGACAGTATCCCACAGGGACAGAGGTCTGGCCAACTAACTTAGAGCATGACCAGCAAGGTGACCAGGAACAACAGCAGGGAGAGCTGGAAAGACATGAAAGACATGTCCAGCCACCAACATCCTTCACCTAATGGCCAGCTTTATAAAAACCTTGGAGAATTAGCTAGTCAGAAGCTCAGGGACCCCATCGATGCTTGACTACACAGGTACAAACATCACCTAAGCGTTTGCACACAGTCTTACTCCTGGGGGCTGAGTATAAACTGTAGGAATCCACTCTCCCTTACTTGTTTTTGGGACAGGGTCTCTCATACCCCAGGCTGGACTTAAGTTGGACCTTGAGCTCCTGATCTTCTTGGCTCTATTTCCCAAGGGCTGGGATTAGAGGCATCTATTACCACATCTGTTTTGTGCAGTACAGAGAGACAGGACTAGAGCTTTGCACATTTTAGGGAAGCACACTACCCCCAGCCCCAGCCTCTCTCCCCACCCTCCCTTTTTCATGTCAGGATTTCTATGTGCCAGCCTTGAACTCAAGACCCTCCTTGAGATTACAGGAGCACAGCATGCCTTGCATGCTCTTTTGAAGGGTTTGAAGGACATTACCACAAACGGGCAGAGACCTGGTCACCTCCAATCGGCCCTTCTACACATGGAAGCCTTGTGCAGTAAGTTCTCGGGGGATGGAGCCAGCAAAGGTCTCTTTGCCTCTCTGCCTGGCACCCAGGCTCAGGCTGGCACACCGGACCCAGGCTTGGTGCAGCAAGTTCTTTGGGGGCTCTTGGGTTAGCCTCAACATTGATTTCTGATTGGATGGGATGATAATTCCTATCAACTACGCTCTGATGCAGGTAAGCTGTAGTGGAGAGCAGGAACTATGTCCTCGAGGCCCAGTATTAGGGGTGCGGTTGAAGGGTAGCTTAAGATTGGAGTGCATGTACACACCTCTTCCTGTTCTCTCTTGGGCTCTTGGATGGAGGACCTGACCTGCTGAGCTTCAGCATGGGCCAGTTCAGCTTTCCAGGAACTACACAGCTATTTAATATCTTGTCCTGCTGTCCACTACATTAGGCTAATAAGATCCTTTCCCCAGTAGACAAGGGAAAAGAACAGGCCCTCCAGGACTGGCTCTGTATAGCTAGTGAACCAGAACTCACACCCCTGGGAGGGTCTAGCTGTAATCCCAGGGTGCTGAGCATCTCTCATTGCTTTTGACCCAGCCTCTCTAAAAGGGACTGCAGTCCATTGTGCCAGGCCACAATGGGGCTCACGGGCTTGGTGGTCCCTGGGTCAATCCTTGCCTTCTAGCCATTTGCTCCTGGCTGGCTCAACTTCTCTGACTCCATTCTTCCCAGCTGAAAAGTGAGAGCAAAGGTCCCTGTGTGTCTAGTTCACAGGGTAACTATTTCCCTGAGAGGAAGTGGAAGCTACAAGCAGACAGACAAACTGAAGCACCTGACAAATGCATGGTAGCTTTTACTATGAAAGATCCAAGGCTGCTCAGTAAGCTCAGTCAGAGTTTTGAGCAGCATGAGGCAGGAAGCCACAGGCCTGGAGCGCTCCTCTTGCTGGTCACATCCATCGAATCAGCATTAAAAACCATGCCCTGTGCTGGCAGAAAGCCTGGGGTCACAGTGATCTGGACACATCCCCAGGGTGGGGCCACTGATGTTCTAAGTCCTGTACTTCAAAGAGGAAATGAGGGGAAGGAAGGATGTATAGTCAGGCAAGCAGCAGGGACGGCAGAGGCTCACATTGGCTAAGGTCTAGCATGGGGCCCAAGCATCAAGGGCTTACTTGATACGGGGGTGGGGCTTCAGGAGGGGGAAGGCTTCTTCTCTAATGCTAGGGTGTGTGCTGGAAAGCCCATGCCTATTGCCTGGGAATAGGACCCTACTGTGAGGGTTAGGGACCCTCTCAGTCTGTGACTCATATTTCATGCCACACACACACCCTCCCTCCCTCAGTGATGTTTTGCCTCACTGACTACCTAATGGCTCCCATCTCTCCTGGCTCCAGTGACTGCCCAGGAGAAATAGCTGTTAGGAGTTTCCAGAGCACCAGGATGGACTGGGGAGGATTTCCCCCGGGAATCCACTAGTATAAGAATATGAGGCGTTCACTCATCCGCTCCTGGTTATACATCATCAGGTGTACGTGGATTTTTGGCCTGAAGATGCGTAACGGAGATGAACCTAACCTTGGGCAGGCGGGAAAATGCTGGCTGGTGTAGAGGGAAGGAGTCAGTGTACTGAGAGGTAGGTGGTTATGAAAGTGGGACAGTATGGAAATGTGTCAAGTGTACTAATCTTGTGGGGAAGGTTCATGGGGTCAGACTCAGGGTTTTCTCCTGGGCTGCAGGAGACCCTCACAACTGTTAAAAGTCTGTTTCTGCTCCTGGCCTGTCACCTCTCCAGCAAGCTAAGGGGGGTGACAAAGGACCTACAGGACTAGTCAGCAATAAGAGAACTGCCATAGAGCAACAGGAACCGTCTAGAACAGTATGAAAGGGAAGAATGAGAGGAAGAGATGAGGAAATAAACACCATCGAACTCCAGGCGTTCAGATTCATTTCTCGACGGTTGGCTCAAGTTTTCACAGTCGGGGTGAAGAACAAGAACAAAAACCTGAAGCTACAGCATTAAGGTCTGAGACGCATAGACATTTGTTACGATGAATTAAAATGCCTGCAACCACTAACGAATTTCATGTAAGTAAATGTTAGTGCAGGCATTTTTTTTTTTTTTTAAAGAGTTCACAAGCAGGGTACCCTTGTCGATGCCAGCCTCAGAAAGGTCTGGGAGGGCGTCCCTTGACACACTCCCTTCCCAGGGCTTTTGGACAGCTCTAAAATGCATCCTGTCCACAGGGCGGGCTTCTAAGGTAACTGAGCAGCCTGTTTCTCTTCTAGACACAAATGCCCCCTTCTCTGCTCCTGTCTGGCAGGTTTACTGCTCCCAGTGATAGCAGAAAGCTAGCTACATTTCTCCCAGGCTCCTTCCTGCCTGAGTGATGTGTAGATCCCCTCTTCATGGCTCCCCAGTGAAGGGGGGCAGTCTGAATTCATGTGCCCCAAGTGAATGAGCTTTGACCACATTCTAATAATACGTCCTGGATAGAAGCTAACTGAGAGAAATATCACCTTAAATTGTGGGTTAACACATGGTTCTGTCCTAAGGAACGGGACCCCTGTGACACGTGATCCCCAACAGAGCTTGTAGATGTGTGTGTGTGTGGGTGGGGGGTGCAAGCATAGCTTCATTACCCGCTTCTAACTTTTTTTTTTAAAGCCTCCAGGGAATTGCCTCAGGAGCTATTTGACTCATGTCTAATGTCTTTGGGAAGAAATAAAAGCAGTAAGTCATGCTCATTAAAACATCACCGTTCCCTCCCATCCTAGCAGATAACCGTAAGGGGTGGGGTGGGAATGGGATGTGCCTGCGGCCCCTTAGGGGCCCCAGCAGCCACAGTCATGAGGTGTGGGCAGCTCAGAAAGCCACCTTTGGCCATTTTCAGTCTTGATATTGTTGAAAACCCTGGGGTTGGGGGTGGGTACCTATTTAACATAGCAAAGTGGACTTGGCTGCCAGGTTCTTCTAGCAGTAGTACCTACCTGGCTGGCATACCCCACCCTCTACCCTAAACTTCCCCAGCCCGGAAGCTCATCCAGCCATTTTGGTTACCAGGGCCCTTATATGGTCTACTCCTCCAGGTCTCCTGGTCTGGCTCTCTCCCATCCCATCTCTCTAGACATAGCCCGGCTTGGAGTCATGTTCACTCTGGACTCTCCCAGATGCCCCTGCCTCGGGCTATCTTCTCTCTCATATCTACAGTAAACCTTCACCACCACCATATCCGGAAGCAGTTATGTCCTTTTGTTTCTTTTCAGATCTCACAGGGCAAGAAGCCACTGATTCTTCACGGAGCCTCGGAGCCATGCAAAAGCCTGTGAAACCCCAGAGGACAGGAATGCACAGCTGTGTGAGATGCTATCTGTGCACAGCTGTGTGAGATCTCTGCTGACTGCACAGGAGAGGTCTGGGTTCTCTCCTTCTGCATGGAACCTGTGCTGTTCAGTCCTTCCCAGGCAGGTGGTGGGCAGAGGGTGAGGGCACAGAGGTCGAGTTCCAAGATGAACCAAACTGTCTATCCCCCCACCCCAGGGCACAAGACTGGGTTCCAGTTCCCCAGGGCACAGCTGGGACTGAGCTTATGACCAATTAACATACAACCAAACACAGGAAGGCCACAGTAATTGTTTCACAGGAGGAAGGAAGTCAGGGAGGGAGAGAACAGACTGCCTGGGCACTCCTTTAGGTCCCTGAAGACCCAGCCACTGATGGTGGCTCTGTGACCCACAAGCATAGTCCTCACCCACTCACACTTCTGCACCCAGCACTTGGACATGATTTGATCCAGCCTGCATTACCTCCAACCCCTGCCTCTTTGAAACAGGATCTCACTTTTCCCAGACAGGCCATGCTATGTAGCTAAAGGTGATCTTCAATTTCTAATCCCCCTGCCTCTACCTCCTGAGTGGTAGGATTACAGGCCTGTGCTGGTGCATGCTAGGGATGGAGCCCAGAGTTTCATGCCTGCTGGGGAATTGCTCTACCAACTGAGTTGTACCCCCAGCCAATGCTTTCTGAGCCATACTCTTAACTCTAGCCAGAGGGAGGGCTTCCTGGTGATCCCAGCAACTGCCACCAGACAAACATTCAAGTGTCTCCTGTGCTTGAAAATTGACACACTGGGTTGCTGAAGTCCAAGACCATTTAAAAAATCAACTAGAGAGAAATGTGAAACCTGGGCTGTCCCAGGAATTCAGGAATATGTGCCCAGGGTGAGCAGGGGATAAGGATTGATGTGGACCCCACCTGGGGAGGCCAGGATGTAGGCAGGAGGTGTCTGAGCGAATCCAGTCCTCCTGACCCTGCTCTGCCCTATTAGGGTCACTGAACCCAGGTGACTGGCAGTCAAATTGTTCAACTGGCCAAGACCCAGGCTGGCCTTCTTTATTGGCCCAGGACATCAGCTCACACTGAACCCGTTCTAAAGCAGGTCCTCAAGAACAGACAGCGGGTGTGGATAGTGGTTCCCATCCCTCCAAGGAGGAGTCCACGGTGGACTAGAGGGTCAAAGTGCATGTTCTCACTACTGCCTACGCTGTTCTCTAGGCACAGCCTTCCCCAGTAATGTGAGGACACCCACAGGAATTGATACTGCTAAGTCATTGTTGTCCTAAAAATAAGTCTCAACTTTCAACACAGGAAAGATTGCCCTTCCTATACCCTATTCTGTAACCACGTGGGTCCCCATAGGATGGGTCCACTCCAGGAAGGCCAGAGGCGTCTTAGATGCCACCTAGAAGCTGCAAGATGATCATCTCAAGGTAGCAGTCATCCAGAGGGAGTCAGCTTAGTTGTTCTCTCCTACAGCATCCCCAGTCACCAGCCATTAACCTAGAATATTCTAGACCAGTGTTTTTTAACCTTCCTAATGCGGTAACACTTTAATATGTTGTAGTGACCCCCCAGCCATAAAATTATTTCTGTTGTTACTTCATAACTAAATTTGCTACTGTTATGAATCAAAAGTAAATATTGGCTATGCAACACCCAGGGGTCGCGTCCCACAGGTTGAGAACTACTCTTCTAGATGTTGCTGCCAGGCCTCGATCTTTGAAATATGTAAGCAGAGGTCATTATCTACAAAACCCTGAGCCATGGTGAGCTCTGAGCTGTGGGCTGTCCTCACTGGGTCTGTGATTTGGCCCACCCCCACATCCGTCTGACCCATCTTCTCATCCTCTCCAGTCACAGGATCTTACCTGGCTTCTGAGTTTAGGGCTGGGGCTGGAGAGATGGCTCAGCGGTTAAGAGCACTGACTACTCTTCCAGAGAACCTGGGTTCAGTTCCCAGCATCCACATGGCAGCTCACAACTGTCTGTAACTCCATTTCCAGAGGACCTGACACCCACACGGAAGCAAAACACCAACATGCTTAAAATAGAATTTTTTTTAAGAAATGAGTTTAGGGACCCAAGCTTTACTCTGCCTTCTCTTGCCATTGGAAGCCACAGCTCTCAAGCTCACTGAGGACAGAGTGTTTTCTCAATACATAATGAGTGTGTGTCCACTGCCTGCCCAAGTGAGCAGCTAACGGGGAGGCTGTACCCCATGCTTGTTGTACAGGACAGGCTCAGCCTCAAAGGAGTCTTCCCACTGGACATTCCCTGACACCATGCCAAAGTTCTGACATCTCATTAGAAAGAACCTCCTCATCCAGACCCTCCTGAGTAAGTGCAAGGGTGTGTTTGGCTACCCAAGACTCACAGACTGTACCAAAGCACCCAGATGCCCCAGGATGAGAAGAGACCCCATGGGCTTTAGCTTCCAGACATCAGTTCTCAGGCGTGACAGGACTCTGCCAGGTCCCTTTGTACTTGTGGCAACTGGAGTCAAAGACCCTGGGGCTGGGAGTATGTATGCAGGTGGCGCTCAGTCATGTAGACTCAGACAACTGCTTTTCCCTCCTTAGACCCAACAGTGTTCTCCATATGCCATGATGTCTATTTTCTGTTAAGGGGACCCAAAGGCCGGCCTTCCCAAGGCAAAGGACCCTTCCTGGGTATTTCTTTCAGAATGTACAGGAAATGTGGTGGAGCAAAAGAGAGCCAGTAGAGATATCTTCTCCCTTCAGAAGATGAAGACAGGAAAAGTTACCCCACCCACAGGAAGTCCAAGGACACCCTGTGCCCTGGAAATCCCTCTATGAATGCAATGGGAGCTTGGGGGGAGGGGGAGCCTGGCTACACCCAGGTCTGCTGGGAGCTGATGGTCTAAGTTTACAGAGCCACAGATGGAGGCACCACTCAACATCTGGCCCAGCATCCTGTGTGGACCCTGACACAGCCTCTCAAAGAGGCCTGGCTCATTCGGTAGGTAATTTCAAGGCACAATGACCACTCCTTTCTGGGCACTGTTCTCCTTTCCAGGGATGGCCTAGGGGAAGGCCACGGAGAAGGAAGGCCTTGGTACCCCGGCTGGGGTGCAAAGGGAAGGGAAAATAATAGAAACCACAGGAGAGAGACGGTTCTGTTCTCCAGAATGCGCTTTACACTGAGCTCCCGATCCTGGATGAGTTCACAGGCACAAACACAGGCACGCGTGATGCTCTCAGAGATGCTGAGCCTGGAACCCAGAAGCATTCCTACTTCCCAGCCTCAGTTTCCCGGACTGTCCCCACGTAGTCTCAATAAAAGTCATCGCCTTCACTCACAACCCCAGGCATCTGCAGGCCCACTGGCCTCAGGTGACTTACCTAAGGCCAAGTGGAGGCCAAGACAGAGAGCACAGGTCAGAACTGCTGGGGGCTGATGCACAGACTTGACCAAGCTGCTAGACCATGCCCCTGGAAAGGAAGAACACAGGTCACATGAGACGGCGGCATCTGGACGAACCCACAAAGTTCCCTCCATTTGCACCCAAACACAACTGGGGGTATGTGTACAATTCCTATGATCTCCCATTAACAGAAGCCTCTCAGATGCTGCTCTCATCACCAGCTGGGGTTACATTATTACAAAGCCAGTGTGGGTACCCATCATGGCCATGACTCTCCAGCACACAAACCTGGCTCAACTGGGTGACTCTGGGCCATCAGAGATGCAGCTGTGTAAGTGATGCCTGGCCCTCTGTCCCTTCTAGTCATTAGGAGGCTTGGTGGAACATCCAGGCTGGGCTTGGCTCAAAGGAGCATCCATGTCTGGCTCTTACCTGGGCTTATCCCAGGCCCCTTCCTCAAAGCCCCAAGTGCTCAGTCAGGCCTCCCTGTCTCAGCACAGGGTACATGGAAGATTTTCTAATGTACACATTGAATAAGAATGGATCAATGCCCATTCAGAAGCTGTACACAGCAGGTACCTTATACTCAGTGCTTTACCAAGCAGCCCTAGATTCAGATTCAACCCTAAAATTCAAGATCTGGACTAGAAAAGCCACACACTTTCCCACCAGATATGTGCACATTGGCGCAGGTGCCTGTGGAGGCCACAAGAGGGCATCAGAGTCCTCAGAGCCAGAATTACAGGTAGTTGGGAGCCTCCCTACCTGGCAGGAACCGAGCTCGGATCCTCTCAGAGGGCAGTAAGTGCTCTTAAGAACTGAGCCACCTCAGTCCCCACATGTATTTCCAATGGACTTTATTGTAGGGCAGTTTTAGGTTGATAGAAAAACAGAGGGAGACACAGACATCCCCTGGGCCCATCTGGTCCATACCCTACACCAGAATGGGACATCAAGGCCATTGCTATCACTCAGGTCCACAGTGTACACTAAGTGTTCACCCTTTGAGCCATGTAATCTGGGTTCATGGGCACATGTCCTCCATATTGTATACAGACCGGCTTCATTCATCCTTTCTCAAGGTGTTTCAAAGCCTCCAGACTCGGTGGGTTTCAGAGCTGACTTGATGCTCCAGGGGTCAAGACTCAGGCAAACAGCAGAAAAGAAGGGAACCCCATGGAAGGTCAGTGGAACACACCAGGCAGGTGGACAGCCAGTCACTGATTTCCTCATTCTCCCTACCCCAACCCTGGCCAAGAGCCGGGCTCCAAGGGGCTTACGGAGGAGGAGGAGGGGGAGGGGGAGGAGATGATGATCTCTGGGACATCATTCTTGGCTAAGTGGAACACCGAAAATGCAAATCCCCAGCCCAGGCTCTGCTTCCTGCATTCACTGTTGTTAACCAGAGGGGAATTTTAAGAGACCACAGGGCATACATGACATGATTTTATGCGATCAGAAAAAAAAAAAAAAATGAAATCATGAGACGTGCACAAAAATAGAAAAAACTGGAAATCACTGTTAAGCTAAATGAGCCAGACTCAGGAAAAAGGAAAGAGAGAGAGAGAGAGAGAGAGAGAGAGAGAGAGAGAGAGAGAGACAGAACACTAGAAAGGAGAGCCCAAGAGGGGAGGGATCTGAGGGAGGGAAGTAGGGTAACCGGATACACTTGACACAAAGCAGAAGGCTCTGAGCAAGGGAAGGAAGCGGAGCAGCTGGAGGGGCGGGAGGTGGAGGGAGGGCTGAGGGGAGGGGAGCACAGTGCCACGGGTGCATCATAGCAACCTTGAGGAACCCACTTTGAGAAAACCAAATACTTTATATATTAACCTAAAAAGTTTACAAATTCAGGCCGGAAAGGCTTAGTGTGTAAGAATGCACACTGCTTCTCTGGCGCCCTCTTCTGGACTCCACAGGCACCTGCACCTAAGTGTGTGCGCGCGCACGTACACACACACACACACACTCACACGCACTCACACACACAATTGTTTTAATTTTTTTAAAAAGTTACCATAAAATGCAGTGAAAAGCACCCCACCTCCTTTTAGGGGTATGAATATGGGGGTCTTCTCTTCTCAGCTCCCGAGACACTATACTATTAGTGTCTGTGATGCCTAATCTTGGTCATCAACTTGAGCGGTTCTGGGGTCAACACACACCTTTGGGTGGGTGAGTCTATAAGAATATTTATGGAAGGCTGACTCGGGGGGCTAAACCCTCCCCAGGAGTAGGCAGATACAGGGCTGCTTCAGCCCGCCCGCCTGCCTGACCTCCTTGCTGGTGAATGTATGGACTCTGGCCTGCGCTCATTTATCAGAGCCCAGGTTTTTTGTTTTAATTAACTAATTTATTTAATGTACATTGGGCTTTGCCTGCATGTATGCCTGTATGAAGGTGTCAGATTGCATGGAACTAGAGTTACAGACAGTTGTGAGTGCTGTGGGTGCTGGGAATTGAACTCAGGACCTCTGGAAGAGCAGCCACTGCTCTTAACCTCTGAGCCATCTCTCCAGCCCCCCAGAGCCCAGGTTTTTGGTCTTCTGACATATAATGGAGATAAGCAGCTCTCCAGGGACCATCTGGACCTTCAGCACCAGACTGAGACTGCTGATGCGTTCCAGCTTCCTGTACTGAACATAAATGGTTCTCGGCATATAGAAGCCATTGTTGGACTACACTGTCCCATTGTGTAAAGCAGTCTAAGAGATCTTCTTTGTAGTATATGTTCATCCCTTCAGTTCTGTTCTTCTACAGCACCAGTTCTCAGCCTGTGGGTCTTGACCTTTCACAGGCGTGGCATATCAGCTATTCTAGATATCAGATGTTTGCATTACAATTCATAGCAGTAGTAAAATTACAGTTATGAAGTAGCAACAAAATAATTTTATGGTTGGGGGGTCTCGACGGCATGAGGAACTAAGTGTATTAAAGAGTCACGATGTGAAGAAGGTTGAGAAGCACTGCTCTGGAGAGCACTTGACCCTCACCCAGCTGCAGGGGCGTTGGCTGTTGAGCTACAAAAGCCCACCATGGCCAGTCCTCAGGGAACAGGTTCATGACCACTAAGGGACCACTCACCAATCCCAGCTCACTACAGGGAACTATTCCCAACCCCAGAAAGCACTTTGTATCAGGCATCCCTGTCTCTTAGAAGAATGGGCAGGCTCAGGCAAAGTTCTTGTTTCAAGTTTGGCCCAGCTGCTGAATGATATTGGGCACACATTGGCCACACCCCTGTGAGCTCAGCCTCGGAGGAAAGGCTATGGAGCCCTGGAAAAGGGATGGTGGAGCTGAAACCACTTCCTGCCAGAGTTAAGACCAGTGACAATCACCGGGAAGGTGCCAACAGAGAGCTTCTTTTACACACCAGTGAACCATGTCTAAGGCTCGAATATGTCTGACCCAGAGCACGGCCTGGCTCCTCTCTGGACAGTGTCTGGAAATATCACAAACTAAGCGGTTGTTTACAATGAAACATCCTAACTGCCCAAGCAACCTTTGTGACCTTATCAGGCTGTAGTTCTGTCCGGTGTATGTCAGGATCACATTCAGAATGTAGTTTCCGAGCCATGAAAATCATCCAGAAGACAACTCAAAGGTAAGAGTGCGGATGCTCCTTCCTGTAGGGCGTGTTTTGTTCTTCCTGAGCTTTTCCCTGACTTATTTATCTAGCATATGTACGTACGTGCGCACGTTCATGTATGCGAATACGGGCATGAGTGCACTGCTGTGCACATGCGGGTTCAGGGAACAAGCAGGTGTTGGCTTGCTGTCCACCTTCGCTGAGGTAGACGCTACATACTAGGCCAGCTGCTGGCCTGTGAGCTCTGGGGATCGTCCCGTGTCCTCGGAGGGACACTAGGGTCACACATGCTCACTACTGCACCTAACTCTTCATGTGTCTTCTGGGAATTCAAACTCAGTCTCCATGGTTATGAAGCACACACTCTGCCCACCTCAGAGCCCTGCTTCTCTGTCTATTAACTCTTGTCCTCTCCCCCCCCCCCCCCCCCCCCGATTCTTTTTTTCCCAAGACAGGGTTTTCTCTGTGTATCCCTGACTGACTGTCTTGGAACTTGCTCTGTATATCAGGCTGCCCTTGAACTCACAGAGAGCTGACTGCCTCTGCCTCCAGAGTGCTGGAATTAAAGCCACCACTGCCAAGCTTACCTCTTGTTCTTAAACCCATGTTTAAGATCTCTTTCTTGAGCTTGGAGTAAACCTCAGAGAGAGGGCTTCCCTAACGAGCATGGGGTTCTCAGCTCACTTTTCAGCATCACATAAAACCAGGCATGGTAGCACACACCCATAATCTCACCATCTGACAAATGGAGGTTACGGAGATCAGAAGTTCAGGGCCAGTTCTGGGATACATGAGACCTTGTCCCAAAACAAACCAAATGCAACAACTCTTTTTAATAAGCTCCAAGTCTGTTTCTATACTGCCTTGTCCTGAAACTCTTTGCTGGGGGAAGTCGAGGATCTGGCTGAACCTGAAGGTCCATACAGGATAGCAGAACTCTTAAAGACCCAGTGTTCGGCTTCTTTTATACTGTAACTACATGACTAGGGAAGTGAAATGAATCCCTGAGGACCCCTCCACCCCATCCCTTCCAGCCAGCTCTGATTCCTGAGACCCTCAAAGCCGCTTGTGAACACTCCATTAACTTGAATTGCAAATTTCTTCCCGGCCCTATCATTCAGCCGCAGGGGTTCCCTGGCTACCAGCTTTCCAGTGGCAGATAAAGATTGTAGTCATTGCTGGAGACAGACTCAAGGACAAGTCATTAGGCGGGAATAATTATGTGGAGCTATGTCTGGTGGATCCTGATTTCTGTCTGCGATTGTCTTACAGATTATTGAGTCTTTTCTTATAAAGGAGAAAAGAGTGAGTCATCTGGAGCCCAGGATGAAGGCCTTGCTGCTCCAAGAATGCATAGGCATCCAGGACGGGGCGGGGCTTGTGTGCAGAGCTGATACAAAAGAGGTATTGCAAAGCAGGGCTGGCCACCAGAGCCCAGTCTCTTGCAGGGTGTTTCCCACACTTCCCCTTTTCTAGGGCCGGAGAGATGGCTCAGCGGTTAAGAGCACTGGCTGTTCTTCCGGAGGACCTGGGTTCAATTCCCAGCAACAACTGTCTGTAATTCCAAGATCTGACACTTGCCCTTTTCTGTGGGAGCCCAGCACTTTGTGCTCATCAGACAGACTTGAGGTAGGTTGAGGCCACAGAGCTAGGACAGCTGGAGGGAAGGGGCCAGGCAGAGATAGCAGCATGGCCCTCTGGCCAGCTCAGAGCCTTGTTCCTGGTGGGTGACCCCAATCCGCTATCCCACTTCTTGACACAACAATGACACTTCCTACTTTCAGTTTTTGTTAAAGTTAGGTGTTAGTGCACCAAAAAAAGAGTGCCCCCCCCCCACTCTGCCAATGCTGTGCACACAGGAAGAACTGGATGATGCCAACTCTGGAAAGTTTAGGCAACCCCAAAGGGAACCAATTAGCTAAGTGTGGCGGCAGAGGCTTGTCGCCCCAGCACTGAGAGGGTAGGATTATGAATCTAGCCAGCTCAGACTACAAAGCAAGATGAATTATGGTTTGACGATGGGGTATTCTGTGACAAGACGACCTCTCTCCTCCCACTCTCCACACAGGCTCACTGTGGGGCGGGCCGTAATGAGGTTGCAGTCCGAGCCTCCTCCCACCCCATCTGTGCAGATGTGAACGGGGGGGGGGGGGGGGGGGGGGGGGGGGGCGGCGGCGGCTGACACCCTTGCTGCCACACCTTCCCCACTACGATGGACTGGACCTTAAGCAGCCAGCCCAATCCGCCTTTCCTCTCTCGACTCACTTCTGGTCAGGTATTTGGTTACTACAATGAGAAAAGTAACTAATACAATTTGCCAAGAAGAAAGAAAAAGGCACACTCGGACTCAAGTCATGAAGAGGTTGAAAAAGCAATGAGAAATTCCCCATTAAAAAAAAAAAAAAAAAAAAAAAGTCCACACCCAAAAGGCTTCAGGGTGGAACTATGCAAAGATCTGAAGTTCTTCACTAGCTCCTCGGGAGACAGAAAAAGACGGTATACCTCCCGACACATTAAAAAAGATCAGCACTACTGTAACACAGAATCAGAGAAAGACTTCAGGGGAGAACAAAATTCCTGAGCAAATCTCTTTATGAATACAGAGTCAAAAACCTTCACAAAACAACACATCAGAATGCATCAACAAATAATAGGATCATTCACCATGGGGGGGGGGCACGTTTATCCCATGAATGCGAGCTTAGTTTGTTTACCATCTGAAAATCAGCTGACTTAATGTCCAGTTTCTTTTTCTTGTTGTAATTAAACTTATTTGTGTGTTTGTGTCTCTGTATGTGTCCACATATGTGTGTGTGTGTATATAGGGATGTGTGTGTTTGTGTGCATAAGCATGTGTGTGAAGGTCAGAGACCAACTTTGAGGAGTTGGTTATTGTATCCGACTAGGTGGATTGGATCCCAGGGATCAAACTCATGCTATCAGGCTTGGTAGCAAGTACCTTATCCTTGGAACCATCTCGTGGGCCTTAATACCCAGCTCCTTACACTGTGTCACAGCTCCATATGGAGCCGCTGAATCTCGTGAGCATGGAGAGAGATTTGGCAATAAAAGGTTTCAAGGACCACAAATAAATCAAAATCAAACAATCTATCTGAGGTGTTCCTGGCGAGGTTTAGACATCATGTGATTTCACTAAAGCCTTGGTTCTGGGCACACAATATGCCAGTGAAGGCTGCCAGAAGCACCTCTACATACTCTGAAATAGTATATATCATAGAGTAACGATCAAAAGTCACATGTTCACCCCCAGACAGAGCTGCAAAATCTACACACTTGGCAATATCCAATGCCCTTATCCAATGAAAACATTTTATGTGGGTAACAGGACAAAAGGGGGCCCCCATGCAATCTGAGGAAAGGCACCTAGGAAAAGAAAAACCACAGGTAACGTCACAGTCAAAAGTGGCGTGCCTCCTAGGGTGAACACTTAAACAAAGATGCCTCTTTGTTCTTGCCATTTCTCTTTTTCCTCATGTGCATGTATGTGAGTGCACACTTGTGTATGTATACGAGCACCTGTGTGGAGGCCCAAGGCTGATGTCCGAGTCTATCAATCTCATCAAGGCAGGGAACTCAGAGCTCACCTATCCAGCCAGCCTCGCTAGCCAGCTTGTTGTCTCTACTTTGTACTTGGTGGCATTACAAGTGGCCCACCACACCCGCTTGGCGTTTACGTGGGATCTAAGGGTACAGTCTCTCTGTCCCTTGTGCTTTAAGCAATGACCCATTTCCAAATCATACAGTTCTAAGCAGAGCAATAAAGCAAGGAAAAACAACCCACAAACATGAAAGACATCTATTATGAGAACAGAAGAGGCATACCACATCTATTCTCTGAGGCTATTATTTGGTAATTAGCGCTTCTAATGAATCCATTACAATGCTTTTCAAGAAGGCTGCTAGAGGCAAGATCAATAGATAAAAATAACTGTGTGTAAAAATTTGCAATTCAAAAATCAAATTATGAAAATCATGACAATAATAGTTAGAATGAATAATTCCAAACAATGGTATCCAAAAAAAAATTGCTAAGGATAAAAACTTAATAAAAAGTGTAAAACTCATGCTCTGGAAATAAAAAGACATTGTTTTGCTTTGCTTATTTTATTTTTAAAATACCAAAACCAAAACCAAACATACAAACAAACAAACCAAAAACAAAACAAAACAAAAAAAACCAAGCACTACTGTATAGCTCACACTAGCCTTAAGACCTGCTATATAGTCCAGACTGGCCACATATTCAAAGCCATCCTCTGGCTTCATCCTCCAAAAATCTGGGCTTATGGGCATGCAGCACTAGGCCTGGAGGAATTTAAAGCAACAACAGCAACAAAAAACTGTTGAAAGGTATCAAGGAAGAAGCCGCCTCTGTTTACAAGTCAGAAGACTTAATGTTAAGCTGGCCGCTCTCCTAACTGATCCACTCAGACTTAAGACAATTCCAGTCAGCACAGCCCCTGGTTTACTTCTTTGTAAAAAACAAAAAAACAATTTTAAAATTCATATGGAACTGCAAAGGACTCAAAGCAGCCAAAAATAGTTATAAACAAGAAAGTATGTTTTGGTGTGTAGTGTGTTTGCGTGTGTGTTTTGCATGTGTACGAAGAACTAAGGTTGACGTCGGGAGCTTTCTTTCACTGCTTTGCACTTTATTCAGCGAGGTAAGGGCTTTCAGCTGGACACAGAGCTCACTAATATGGCTAGTCAGGGTAGCCAGCTTGTATCAGGGAGCCCATCTGGACCTTCAGGACCCACCATACACATTTGATATTTGATGCTGGTTTCGGGATTTGAACCCTGGTCCTTACGCTTGCACAGCAAACCATCTGAGCCTCCCATGGAAAGACATAAACAATGAAATGGAATCAAGAGTCAGAAATACACACACACAGTTGGGGCTATGGGTGCGGCCCAGAGACAGAGCACACGCCCAGCATGAACAAGGTCTAAGGTTCCATCCCTGGCCTCAAAAGTCAACCAACTGACCCTATATATACAGTTTAACAAGATGTCAAGATACTTATCTTTTCTTTTTTTAAAAAAATTATTTATTTTTTGGGGTGTGTGTATATGAAACTTTTGGGGGTTAGTTTTCTCCTCTTACCATGTGGTTCTGGCTCAAATTCAGGTGCCTTTACCACCAAGCCATCTCTCCAGCCCGTGTTAGTAGTTCTTGGAGGTGGGGGAACAAGGCTGTAGTCTGGAGCATTAGGTTTCCTCTAAAGCAATGAAAACATGCTAAAACTGACTGTGGAGATGGTTGGAGACACTTGTGAAAAGACAACCCACCAACTGAACTATATATGTTACATTTACTTTGTATTATGTGTAAGACATGGTAAATTTTAGGATATATAAACCCTATCTCCATACTCCACTGTGCTGTTTTTTTTTTTAAGATTTATTTATTTATTATATATACAGTATACAGAAGAGGGTACCAGATGTCATTACAGATGGTTGTGAGCCACCATGTGGATGCTGGGAATTGAACTCAGGACCTCTGGAAGAACAGTCAGTGCTCTTAACCACCGAGCCATCTCTCCAGCCCACAGTCAGTGCTCCTAACCTCTGAGCCATCTCTGCAGCCCGTGCTGGCTGGTTTTATGTCAACTTGACAGAAGCTAGAGTCATCAGAGAGGAGGAGCCTCAGTTGTGAAAATGCCATTATCAGATCCAGCTGCACGGACCTCTGTAGGATGGATGGGGAGGAGCCTCAGTTGTGAAAATGCCATTATCAGATCCAGCTGTAGGTCATTTTCTTAATTAGCTATTAGTGAGGGAGGGTCCAGCCCACTGTGGGTGCTGTCACCCCTGAGGGGCTGGTCCCGGGTTCTATAAAAGAGCAGGCTGAACAAGCCAGTAAGCAGCACCCCTCCATGGCCTCTGCAGCTCCTGCCTCCAGATTCCTGCCCTGTTCGAGATCTTGTCCTGACTTCCTTTGATGACAAACAGTGAGGTAGAAAGCCTTTCCTCCCCAGGTTGATTTTGGTCATGGTGTTTCACCACAGCAGTAGAGACCCTAACTAAGACACCCACCCGAAGCCAAAAAGAAATCTCAGGCAATGTCTCTACTCTTTCCACTGGAGGACAAAGAGCAGGGTCCTAGAAACAAGGAGATTGATTACAGGGCTTCCCAGGGCTGCACCATCACCCCTTGCAGAAGGGCAACAGAACAGGACAGCTTCACATCCAGGGCACAGCCCTAAAGAACAGTCCTAAGCTGAGCTAGCACAATACCTTGGGGACCACCATCACCGCTGGGCACCCAGGCTGAGGGCCAGCATGCACAGTAGGTCCAGGGTCACCTCCTCATTTTTGAGAAGTGTATGGCCCAGTATGTTCACTCATATTTAAACCTGGTGCCAGGCAGACTGTTAGATGCAAGATCACCTTACTTAAGGGGTGCTCCAGGATCTGGGGGTGCTAGGGAGGGCCAGTCATTACATACATGGTCCTTAAGAGGCTCCAGTTGAGGAATTCTCAGCTCAGCTACACAAACATGCCAGCTGCACCCACAGCTCTGCAGTTGCAGCCTAAGAATATTTGGAGTCCTTAGCTGTTTCTGTGGCAGGGACATCTTGAGGGCCCAGACCTGGAAGACTGCCTGTTCCTGCCTTCAGGGGCTGTATCACACTACCTCCAAGACCTGTAGGGAACCTGGAAATGGCCTCTCCAGGCCGCTCCCACAGACCGGATGTGTGCTCAGGAGATGACAAATTGTCTTAATATATTCTGAAGCTCAACTTAATTAGGAAGCAAAGTCCCTTAGAGAGGAAAAAAAAAAATATTGTGGGCTCTGAAGCCCAAGATGGATGGTTTGGGATTATTACTCCTGAGTGACTATGATTTTGAAATGACTCATCCAACCACAGTCCCCAGGTAATAAGCACAGTGAATCACAGAATACCCTCAGATACTATTTGGATGATGACCTTTCTGTAGAGAGACATTTCTTTCATTTCACAGTCCAAGAAATTGAATTACGGCAGTGTTATGATGGCCTACACCTTGTGACCCCACAGTAGGGAAGCTATAGTGGGAGAGTTGTAAGTTCCAGGCTAGCCTGGACTATACAGGATAGCCTGGGCCATACAGTTCCTTGCTCAGGCTGAGCTTCATTGCAAGACTGCCTCAAACAAGCAGACAAACAAAAAGCAATAACAACATTAGTAATAAATAATAAAGCAATGGAGTCACATAAAGAAGACCATAGGTCTTGCAAATGTCGGCTTGTACTCCACAGCACAACACACAGAGGCAGCCAAATCTAGATGAGGCCACTCAGGCTGCCCACCTCATAGAAGGGAGAGAGGCAGTTAGCTGAACCTAACCCTGAGCCAGGCAGATTTCATCTGGGAATACAGAAAATTGATCCATAGAGATTCCCAGCTTAAAGTCTATGCAGTGCCTGACTGTGACTTCTGCTTACAACTCCACTATCAGTGCGGCTGAGCGCTTGTCACATTAGAAAAGACCTCCACAGTCTGAAGGGTTGGCCAAGATGGTACAGTGCTTGCCTGGCATTCAGGGAGCACTGGCTTTAATCCCTAGCACCGAACAGACCAGACATAGTTGTGCGTACCTACATTCCTTGTACTCAGGAGGTTGAGGCTGGAGGATCAGACTTTTAAGGTCACCCTCAGCTACACAGCATGTCTGAGGCTACCGTGGGATAGATGAGATGTCTCAAAAAACAAACAAGCAAACATACAACAAAGGTTACTGTCTATGCCCACTTTGAAAGATGGGTATTTGCTGAAGGCAATTGACCACTCACATTCTCCTTGATACAGGGTACTAATGCCTTCAAGCACTGAGACAGGTGGATACCCAGCCTGTAAGATACCCAAATGTCCATCTACACCTTACGAGGGGGGGGGGGGAAGATGTAGCATCCTTGCACAAGAGGGCACCACAAAGCCATCAGAATGCCCCTTGGTGACACCTAACCACACAATGGTGAATGAAGAAGCCAGACACAAAAAAGCTCACATGTTGTGAGTCTTAGCTGACCTGGTATAATAAATTGCTACAAGGTTCATACCGTTAAGTAAGCTACTTCAGCTCTCAGGTCTGGGGTAAACCCAGTCAAGACCCCAGTGTGGATGGGCTCTGGTGAGGCCTCTCCTCTGGTTCCTCATCTAGTTCTTGTGTGATAGAAGCAGGCTAGTCCTCTGCCTCTTTTTATAAGGGCATTAATCCCACCTTGTGAGTTCTACCCTCCTGGCCTAATTTAGCTCCTGAAGCCCCACCTCCTAAGACCATTCATTGTGAATTAGTGTTTCAGTGTATCATGTTTGGGGAACATCAAGAACAACTTACACAATGGGCATTCCTCTTATTTTGTTTTAAATAAATTGTTTTTTAAAAAGTTAAAAAATGTTACGTATTTAGATTGTGTGTGTATGTATATATGTATATATGTATATGTGTGTGTTTGGAAAGGGTGTGTTTATGTGTGGTGTGTATGGATATGTGTGTACATAGTGTGTGTGTAATGTGTATGTGTGTGTAGGGTGTGAGTGTGTGTGTGTGTGTGGAGAGGGTGCAGGTGTTTCTGCATGTATAATGTGTATGGGTATGAGGGTGTGTCTGTACAGAGCGTCTCTGTGTGTGTGTGTGTGTGTGTGTAGTAAGGGTGCAGGAAGCCAAGCTCTCCTATCTCATTCAGGGATTCAAGCAGCACAGGGGACATAGTCCTTCAGCAGGACACCTCAGACAATCTCCAAGGCCTAGAGTCTCATGAGGATGGGAAGGAAAAGTATCTGCCCTTCCTGCCACTGTGGGACACAACATCTATGAACAGACATTTAGCTGGAGAGTTTCATGGATAAAGCAGAGAAAAAGACCCACCTGGTCCAGTCCTGCCATTTTGCATTTGTGCAAAAGATGCAAGAGGACAGAGTCCTGGCCCTAATTCACGGGCAGGTGTGGCCAGGTATACGACCAGGAGTGGCCCTGTTACACCAGCATACCCAAGTGTGGCCAGGTGATGGCAGCCAAAGCCTATAGGCCTTAGTATACTCATATTAGCCTAGCCATTTTTAGTCATTTTAAGTTTACAGGTCTTCCCCCTGCCTCCATAATAGCCAAGCCAAATTAGCTTAGCCATTTCAGTTTATTTTTTTTAAACTTATTTATTTATTTGCCTTGGTGTTTGCCTGGAAGTGGAACTACAGACAGTTGTGAGCTGCTGTGTGGGTGCTGGGAATTGAACCCTGGTCCTGTGGAAGAGCAGTCAGTGCTCTTAACCACTGAGCCATCTTTCCAGCCCTGCCATTTCAGTTTATAAATTAGCCATGTTTATGGGCCTCTGTTTCCTTTTATGACAGTTAGCCATTTACCAGAGACTACTTGACATACCCTAGGCTGCAAGGAATTGCTTTATCTCCTTGTCAGAACATCTGTGCAAACAACCTGAACTTAAGAGATCCTGCAGCCCTTTCCTATGTGATCCTCTGCCTCTTCACTACATAAGCTCCTGAGAAAAATAAAACATTGCAGCTTGACCGGAATACTGCCTTGCTGTGCCCTTCTTCGTGTCTCTTGCCCCTTCCATTTCTTCCCTCTAGGTCGTGGGTCCCTGTTCTTTCTTCCCACCGGTCCCGACAGCCAGGTTATACATCCAGGTGTGGCCAGCATGACCAAGCAAAACCTCAGGGAGAGGCGGGCACTTTCACAAAAGTTCAGGTTTTAACAAGTGCCCTTTCCAAATGTACACGTGACATCACCTGTAGTCACTCAGTGGTCACCTGTCATATGAGCCTGGGGTGAATGCCACTGTTAGACATTCCAACATTTATTTTATTATTATTATGTATACAGAAGAGGGTACCAGATCTCATCATAGATGGTTGTGAGTCACCATGTGGTTGCTGGAAATTGAACTCAGGACCTCTGGAAGAATAGCCAGTGCTCTTAACCTCTGAGCCATCTCTCCAGCCCCACATTCCAACAGTTTTTATTAGTAATGAAGTTGATGGAGAGGAAGGGGAACAGGTATTCAGTTTTGAGTACAGTATCATTATGACTTGCTTGAGGGTACAATGGTCACAGTGTCCCTAGAGTGGCTGGCCTGGGTCTACCCAAGTGGCTGAGTGACAGCAGGTTCTCAGAGTACCAGGAATATGGAGGGTGAGTTGGGGTGGACCCTTCAACATGGAGGGAACCTAAAGCATGCTGATCCTGGACTCTGATATGTCCCTAGGTGGTCCTGGACAGTCGCTGTTGCTCTGAAACTGCTCCCTTCTCCATCTTCCCTCCCTGTCCTTCCTCAGGTAGCCATGAGACCACATGCAATAATGAGCCCACGAAGAAACATCGTTTCAACCCATGGGCCTTCATGCAAAAGGCTGGGAATAGCATCCCGCTGTGAACAGTGTACAGGATCCTTCCCCCCCCCCCCACTGTTCCTTCGGTTCCCACCCACGGCCAGGCTATCTACAAGGCCTGCCTGCCACCTGTGTGTTCATGATCTTGTCCTGGAGTTAAGCAGTCAGAGGGTGGGATCTTGTTCCTGGGTCCTCAAGTCCCCAGATACCGCTTGGACAAAGAAGACCATCCCTAATCTTTGAGTGAAGAATCAGCTCAGAAGGAGGAACCGGACTAGTTATGAACAGTTTTGAATATTGCTGTCTTCAGCAACTGGGAATCATGGTGCATTCTAGAATGATGGGCTTGGAGGGGGAATCAGGATGGTAACCTGGGCAGGATGCATGGCAATATGCCAAGTCCTATGCCAGGGGGACCTCAGAGGAGACAATGAGCAAGCTAGGAGGGGGCTGAGGCTGGTTCATAGGTAATCAGGTTATCTGGAGCGAGTGTGGCCATAGGTAGCTTCCAGCTTGTCATACACAAACACCAGAGACAGCCTACCTGTGAGGCACAATGGTGATGAATTACTGGGATTAAAGTCTCTGGATAGGTGAAGAAGAGACTATTCCTGATAGAGGGGAAGGAGGAGGGGAGGGAGGGAGGGAGAGAGGGAGGGAGAGAGAGAGAGAGCACACCAGCCAAAGCAAAGCCGCTCCTGAAATGTAGCCTGTGAAGCAAATACATGAAAACACATCACAAATACAGGGTGGGGGTGGGGGGATTAAGGCCCATGAAGCCCCCGTAATCAGGAGCCTGCAGGATGCTGGGCTTCCATGAGAGGATAAGCCACGCGAAAACAGAAATAAATTATTCATTCCCCACAAATGAGCAGCCTCCACATTCCCTCACCACGGGCACCCCAAAGGCAAGGGAGTCAGTCCTGTTAGTGGCACCGCTCAGCTGTTTGGGGTGGATAGACATAGGATTTGGACATCGCCATCATGACAGCTCCCCAGGATCTGTCCACACTGTGTGCACTCAGCATCACAAATTAAAACAGCCCGGCTCGGCTAACACAGTCCTGGCCTCATGCCACAGGGCCAGCTCCCTGGAATCACTGTATCCAGAGCCTGCAGTGAGAACACAATGGCCCGCCCCGACTAGGGAAAGAAGCCGAGAGTTTACAGGCTGGGGCAAACCTCAGGAAACTGGCTCTGGGAATAAAGCAAACAAGGCAATCCAGAGCCACCATTAAACAGGCATGTGCGTGTGCGTGTGCGTGTGCGTGTGCGTGTGCGTGTGTGTGTGTGTGTGTGTATATGTGTGTAACGAGGCAATCCAGAGCCACCATCAAAAAGGCGTGTGTGTGTGTGTGTGTGTGTGTGTGTGT